>JAFIDM010120042.1:0-42339 GCA_023159025.1 Thereuonema tuberculata | reverse complement strand
GAATTTGTGCATTTTATAGATTTTTTCTTCCCTTTTCATATTACATCAATGCACGTTAAACCTTCTTTATTATTAAGTTTTCGACTTTTCGTTAGGTCTTATGCCTTTATTAAATGCCTTTCGAGCTCAGCGCAAAGCTGGCCAAGGTAATTTTCCTGTACTGGTTACAGCGATTTTTCTTTAGTTGTTTGCTTTCAACCGGGTTCCACTTCCGAGAGCGGGAGACGGAATCATAGGTACCGACGCATTCCGAGCTCCATTATCAAAGCTAAATCTGGCTGATGAGTCCTAATAAGGACGAAACAGCTGTCCTAGATTGCTTTTGATAATGGCTCAATGCGTTAAAAGCAAACAATTCTAATGAATTTGTTTACTTTTTAGATTTTTTTCTTCCCTTTTCATATTACATCAATGCACGTTAACCTTCTTTATTATTTATTTATTTATTTATTTATTTATTTATTTTTTTGCAATAGAGACTGTAGGTTACATATGTACACAATCAAAGTTTTTCCTTTCCCATTTCTATCAGTGTTTGAAGATTTACGAATTTTTGGGTAATATCCTGCTCTACACCTTGCAGTGACTGCTTACGTTTCAACTGCTCCGTGAACATAACGAATTGAGTCATTAGGAATTCCTCTAGGCCTTTCAAGTTATCCTTTTAAACTTTTTCCCTATAAGCCTCTGTGGAGAACTGTGTATATGAAGATGAAAAATCCCCTCCCCTGCCCCGCCTTCAACCCTTAACCCCCCCTCCAAAAAAACAACAACAACATTAAAATCTTAAAAAAAATAATACGTTAATAGCAAACAGGGAATTTTGTGTAACAGTGCTTTAGAATCTATTTTAAATTTGCGTGTGCATTAGTTAGGATAATTGTATTTAAGCTACGTACATTAGTATTGTTGAATCAGTGAGTTTTCATTGAATGCAAAGTCGAAAGCAGATTTTTATTCGGCAGATAAGACATTTAAAAATCATCAGACTTTCTTTTGTGTATTCACCACTTATAAAAACAAAACAATACAAAAAAAAAAAAAAAAAAAAAAAAAAAAAAGTTAGGAGCAGCAATCCCAGCAGCGATCGCATAATGCCCCATGGCTTTTATACCGAGCGAATGTTAAAATCTCGAAACTTTACAACTTCAAAACCCCACAGAAAAAAAAAAAAAAAAGCTCTCCGTAGATTCGGGAGATCCCATTGTGATAAAAATATCTCAATCATTGTGAGATTTATTTAAAGAAGAGAAAAGGAAAATTGGCTTCCTATAATAATTCTAGTTGAAGTCAATACAAAAAAAAAATAAAAAATAAAGAAATACATTTTTTTAATATACCCGATTTTAATAAAACTAATAAATAAAAAAAAATCGCAATAAACAATTAACTGCATTCTGTTTAAATGTATTCTTTCTATTTCACGAGAATCTATAAAAGAAAAACGAAACAATCTTCCTTCTATTTTAGTTAAATGATATCCTAAAGGGGTTTAGACACTATTTCGATCCAAATGCAAATGAGAGAAGGTAATGTTTTCTGCGATGTCTCCCTTAGGCCTTTTCTCATGTTTCAACAGCAATGAGAGAGAGATTTCGTTCAGATCTGCTTTATACTGTCCTGAGGCAAACGACTTGAGAAAATTAGGTTTAAAAATATTAACAACTACCTGGGATCGGAATATATTCAAGGAAATGGCTCTGCTTCCATCAGAAAGCGTCTCAAAGAAATTAACATATTTTTCATAAAGAAACAGCCTTTATAAGCATTTGGTTACTTATTATGAATATAAAAAGTTGACTAAAAGATTATTGAAAAAAGAACATTACGAATTCTTCCGATACTTTGTTTTCTTACGTATTAGCTTTGTACTTTGATGTTAGATGAACAAATGAAGTAAAACAATAAGCGAGATTGAAATGAGATCCGCGAGACCTATGACATCTCTTTTTCTTACTCTGTAAGATTAGTGGCTCAAAGCATAAGTATTTATTTAACCAATCATTTACAGATTTTATGTCAAATAGTAAATTGCAATGAACCCATTGGATCATTCAATTTTGAAGAACCCATTGGATCATTCGAATAATTCATTAATAATTGATTTTCTTACAGAAATTCCTTTATAAAATCGTTTCAGAACATCTTAATAATTCTTCGCTACATAATAATAATAATAAGGAATCTAACGCTTCTTATATCAGACGCGATAGGAGGTTCTTTCCTGATGAATATTCACTCCCACATGACTAAAACGTGATCCCGTTTGACAGTGATTATCGATTTGGGATATTTATAGTTCACAAAAACTGACTTTGAGATCAGCGTCTAAATGTGTAACCGATGCGTGATCATCAGGAAATCCACTCGGATAAAACCAACACTGATCGCATTATATGGGATTTAAAAGAGATCATCAGCAATGGAGTAACTCAATCTGGCTCCCCTTCCACTCATCACCCACGACAGCAGCATCGTTGTTATCTAAGAACCTTCCTAGCTCAGGTTTGATTGGCTTCCAAAGAACTAGTGAGAATCTGGAAGACGTTATTAAAAATGTATTTCCTAGTTCCTTCTTAGATTCAAAGAATGTGTTTTTTTACTTTTTAGAATATTTAATCACTTACACATTCACACAATCACTTACAGAATAAATGCATATTTATTATTTAATTACATTATAATTTATTATATCATCCTATATTATCTCATGAAGGGTTTTTTAACAGACCATTTGGAAGCTGTAATGATAGCGACCAAAATCGGCTTGCGTTTGTCCTGTCGGTCCATGTCTGTCCCGCGCTAACAACTCCCGAACGGAAGGTCGGATCGGCGAACTGATTTCACCATCGTGTTCAAAGGCCCAAACGCCGTATATTTTCAGGGGCCAACGCCTCTCCATGCTCGAGATATTTGGCATTGTTGTCGTTGTCCCCCCCCCCCCAACAACAACTTCCGAACGAAGGTCGGATCTATAAACTATCATGTTCAGAGGGCCAAAGAACATAGGAAGAGGGTATTTTTCAGGGCATATTCGAAATATTTGGCATTTCATTGGATTTCCCCTATTAGCTTTAATATTAGAAATGCAACCACCTCATACCAGTTGTAACCTATAACTTCGAGGGTAAGTTCTGTGACTCATGTGCTGAAAGTTGTGGGTTCAAATACGTATTTTGGTTTTTTTTGGAGTTTTTTTTTTTTTTTTTTTTCCTAATGTTCGCAATTTTTTAAATCTTTTTTTTTTAATTATTTTTCCTTACGTTAATGTACTTCCTTTTTCTTATTATTATTTTTAAGTTCTGTTTTTTTTATTATTATGGGTCGCCCTTAAATTTATGCTTTAGCACAAAAATTATATTGATTTTTTTTTTGTTTTTCTTAACTGCCAATAAGTGATCGAAGCTTAAGTAATTTGTTTCCGCAGAGAGAACCTATCTACGAGTTGAAGGAACTAACCTGTTCAAAAACTCTACATTGTTCCGTGAAATATTAGCGCTGATCAGATCAGTTCCTTTCAAAACAAGGACTTTTGTCTTAGTTGCTGAAGTGTTTAGATTAAACTCCCTTAGGAGGGATAAAAAAAAAATGATAAATGTCTCTTTTGAAAGATTACATTGTGCGTCAGCAAAAACTACTTGAATCATCTGTAAGGGATTTCATTAGTAATAAAAGTAATAAATTCTTAACGTATTTAACTATTTTCTTACGACTTCGTCGGGCTAACATTCCTCCTGGTTTCTTTGTTTCTATTAATTTCTATTTTTCGTACCAAATTATAGGTTTTGATTCCCTTTATCTGTCAATATTTGTAGAGCTTTTCGGATCTATTACACTATCTACTGTATACCTACTGTATCGAATGTTTTTGCCTATTAATAATAGCAGGTTAAAAGTCATATCATATTCACAGCTTATTCACACTATTGTAAAATTCAGATCAAGTGGTTCAGCAAAGGGATAACGAAGGTCGGAGATTTTCTTCAGATGACTCCAACCCTTCTTCTCATGGGGACCTGGTTCTTTTTCCAGAGATAAAGTTGGGAATAATCTTAGATCGAGATTCACTCGAAACCAATCAGCGCTGTTGGGATGGCAGTGACTGTTAGTGGGGTTGTTGTAACCTTAAACTTTAATATTTCCTAATTAAACTCCTCTTTAAAAATAATAATAATACTAAGATATAAAGAGTAAAATGTCAAGAACGTATCTCATTTGCGGAATTTGTAATACAGTTTGCAGGTCAGAATTTTAAAGAAAAAAAATGTTTTTCATTTGTTTAGTTCGAATGTTTGTAATTTAATAGGAACTATAATAATTTAATAGGAAAGCGTGGGAAGAGACAATAAATATTCGATTAATTAAAAGGAAAGAGTTAATTTTAAAATTACTCTTAACAAAACATCCAATTCGGGTCTTCCTGTAGATAAGATTTAATTTTAATAATTTGTTTCGAGATTAATTTTGAAGTTTAATAAGAATCTTAGATTTCTGGCTTAATCCTCGGTAACTTCCCGAAGCGTAGCCAATCTATAAGTACGCTTTTTATAAATACGACACGATTGAGGTTTAACAGGACCTGTCTCGGGTGAACGACCTCATTAGATTGATTCTTCGGTTTAACTGTAGTGAAGCGGAATCTAATAGGATTACAGGAACGCAGAGCCATAAAGCAAGATTAGAGGGTTAACTAATCCGGGAGATTAACCACCCTACAGCAGAGATGGGACGACACTTGGACGCTGGTCTCCCTTCTTCACTGTCATGGGAATGTTGAGCTGAGAACTGATTAAATTTCTTGGCATCTGAAGATCAAATGACCCCGCAGTGCGATTGAAGTTATCGTTTAATAGTCACGAAAATTTCTATTGATTGGGATGGGAAGATAAAAAAAAAGAAGAAGAAGTAACTGAAAGAACTAGAAATGTTCTTTAAAATGTTCCCTTTTTTTTTTTTAGAAGTATCTCCATTTTTAAATTATATCTAATACAAACATTACCTTCGAGATTTCCATTTCCTCAAAATTAATTAAATCCGCAAGTACTTAATCAATACGGAAATGAATTACTAATCCTCAGCACGTTAAATTTCTTTTCTTTGTTTTTTACTTAATCAAGTTTAAGTAAAATTAATTTCCATAATGACAAAGCACGCGCAAATGACAGTGGATCACTAAACAGATTAAAACGCATTGTTAAACATTGGTAGAAATTCATATTTCTCTCTATTAATGCTTTTTCTTTGGAATTTTCGTCGCTTTCATGCGCAAATTTCTCGACAGGATTCACATAAAAAAAATTCAAGAACTTTTTAGATTATCCGATGTCCGGAAATAAACATTGACGTTTCGAGAAGATCAATTCACAGAAAGCATTAAGGAATACGATATACAAAGACAACTGGGATTTTTTTTAGGTGCCTCATTTCCAAACCAATGTTAAGATGTTTGTAAAAAAAAAAAAAAAAAAAAAAAAAAAACCAACAACAACATTTAATTTAGATTTATCATTTTTTTTTTTTTTGATAAAAATACTTAATTACGAAATTAACTTGAGTCAATTTTTCTTGTAATAAAATATTTTTACGGGAATTCTGTAATTAATATGATTTTATATATGTAAATATTCTCTATGTTTGTGGTATAGTTAAAATATGCCCCTATGAACCTATTTGACCTTAGGGGTCGCGGGAGATAAGGCTTCGCTTCCTGCATTTCCTAACGGACACAATTAGTTGCGGTCGGGTGGTCAGCCCGAAGCGCCTTCCCGCCTTTAACCACCCGCGGAAGAAGCGCAATAACCAATATACAGAGGGCTGGGTAGAGCCTGTAACCCGTCAAGAGGAGAATTCGACGTGGAAGACTAAATTGTTTCCAATGGTGCGAAACTCAAAAATAAATTCAGTTGAATTTTAAATTCTCTATATTTAAATCAATAATTAAAACAATATGAAAGTGAACCCTATTTTATTTTTTGTGAAAGTAGAAAAATAGTATGGGTGTTTTTATGTGGCATTGTTTTTCGACGCCATGAATTGCGATTGGTGAATTCCGAATTGAATTTATTTCATTCAAATACTTTTGGTGAATTGGACTCGGAATTATATGCACGTGTATTTAGATATTTAATAATAAATTTTTAAAAAAAAAATAAAAAAAAAGAGGAACATTATTAAATTTTGATTGTATTATTATTCTTCTTTGCCAAATTAAAATTAAAAAAAAGAATACAATTATTATAAAATACAGATAAGTAACAGCTGTTCGTTTAGATCTATTGGCGAAGTTTTCCTCTAATTCAATGTAAATTGTCGAATTCATTAAAAAATTTTTCGTTTTTGATTGTCAGCCATACTGATGAGGGCTGGGCGAAATAAGTCGAAACTGTACGTGAATGTAATATTTGTTGAAGTGTTTTCTTTTTCTATTTTAATTTGGTCAACATTAAATGTTTGATACATGCTTTAATGAATAAAGTTCCATAATTATACAGAAATAAGTAAACATAGTTGTTATTACTTACAACAATAGGAGATCTGCCCTTAAGAAGAGCAGTTTGCATTATCTTTAGCAATTTTTTTTTTTATTCTCCCACAGTAAGTGTATCGTCAATTACCACATTCAGGAGAGATGAAAAAAACAAATGAAAAAAAAAGAAAAGCCAGCAACCTAAAAAGTTGTGTTTGTTTCGGTTGATCTGTCAATTGAGGCTGTTGTTATTCCTTCAGGGAGGGAGGATAATTGAGGATTTAGAGAGCTTAAAGAAAAGATGACAGAAACAGATAATACGGCGTCAGCTATTCGTGTCAGAAAAAGAAAAGACTCCAATTAAGAAGTTCCGTCAACGTTAATAGAACACGTAATAATTGCTTTCACTCGTAATAAATTCATTTGTGTTTTAACAGGTTGGACAGCATTTCGCTTTGTATATTACGAGGTTCGTCTTTAAATAGTAAGAAAATAACTTTAAAATAAAATGGAACAAATTTTAAAAGAAAAAAAAAATGAAAAAAATCTTCTACCCCTTACGATACACGTCAGATTTGTAAGCATTTCTAAACGTAAAAAAATGGTACATTTCTTAAAAAACTAAATAGACAGTAATACATAAATAAATAAATAAATAAATAAATAATACCATTTGTAGGAATTTTGGCTGGGGTTAAGGATATTTTTTTAAAAATAATACATTAGAAATAACAAAGAGTTCGCTTATTTATCAGTAAATGTAATAAGTAACATTAAATGTTTGGTAGGGGACATTTCATAACTGGTGTTTTGCTCTTTTTGACGATCATCAGTCAGGAGTGCTTGATAGCAGCGAGATCTCAGAAAATGTCGATCGCCAGAAAGCTCGAGAGAAAAGCTGTTCTGAAATGTGACAAGTAATCACTCGGTTTCGTTAAGACAAATATTCCGTTTTGATAAAATTTTCTTTGATCTGTAGATTTTATTCGATTTTCCCCCCTTTATAACATCCAGTCTTACAGATACTGTATCTGAAAAGCTTTAAAAGATCCGGTCAGTTAAGATAGAGATATCTATTTAATTAATCTGTATTCATCCGAAATCATTTCGCGAAGATCTTTTTGATCTCTTTTATGTTGAATCCCGCATGTTTATCTTTCTTATCCACAGGCGAGGCAATAAAAGACAGTTGAAAGACGATCATCCGTATGTTCATTTGTTTTCCCTTTGACTGATTCCAGCTGATTACGTCAATTTATCATTTCAAGTTCATTTCTATTCAGAACTTCGCAGAATGGCTGTTACAATTCACCAAATAAATTTTATTTTTATTACTTCCGTCAATGTATTCATTTTCCTTTATATTTTAAGTGCTTAACAAATCGATTGAGGACTTTTCTAACTCGTGGGGTTGAAAGGGCAAGATATCCGGTATGACGTCCACAAAGTAACTTGTGAGGCGAAATTGCCCCATTTCCTATTTAGTAATAGCACAAGGAAACTTTGTTGTTTCCGCTTGTACAAACGGACCTTACATTCATAAATCCCACACCATCGTCGATGACAGAAATCAGCCGGTGCTAAAGAAAAACGTTTTATAAACCATTTTGAGAACAAGTCCTTGTGAGCCACGGAACATCAAAAACACTCTTTTGAATAAATTGTCAGTTTATATTTTGTTTTAGAAGAAACTGAATCAGTAAAACTACAAGGTTATTAAAAGCCATACAGATTTTAAAAGGCCTTGCGGTAAGTGTAGCTGTCGAAGATGCTGAAGTTTGTGATCTTTAAATTTTCAGGCACGTTAAATCTCTCTTTCATTTTGAACATATGGCTTCGTTCTTTTTTAAATGCCTTTATTAAATTCCTTTTGTGCCTAGCGGATAGCAGGACAAGGAACATTTGTATTTTTGCTTATTTTTGGTTAAGATTCCTTCGGGGGAAGGTCTCGTTCTCGGGAGCGAGACCAACACCGGGATCTTAACTTCTCGCACCTTCTGAGTCTGTCATCGGTGGAGTTTGGCTGGCTGATGAGTCCTAAAAAGGAAGAAACGGTCCGTCCCAGTCTCTTCCCAGTGACAGCTCAGGGTGCGAATTCCTTCTTTTAAAGCGTTGTGCCTTCGTTTGTTGCCCATTTCTAGAAGTAAAGGTTGTTTGTTTGTTTTTTTAAATTACCACATTAAGTCAAAATCTTCATGTAATATGTGATGATGTCTGCTTTATCACATAATACGACAGTGCACGCTTAATAACAGTAATAGTTTTGAAACTACGGCAGTTCTTCATCTAATTTGAACAGTTGTAAAACCAAGTTATCGTTGTAATAAATATTTATTAAAAGTGTACTGCATTACTTTAGGCTATAGGCTAGTTAAAAAATATTAGAATACAGTTTTACGTTTTATGTTGTTTCGTGTATCTGGTCATTTTATAACTTAAAAACTAGAAAGAGAAAACTTCTTTTCCTAGATAGATAGAACTTTCTAGAAATTATAAGTAAATTCAAAAACTATTTAGCAGAATCATTAAAGTTGAATTGATCGGAGCAATTTTGTTTGTTTGTTTGAATAGGAACAGTCTTGTTTTTAGTTGATGGTATTTAATGCTCACGTGAACTTTGTTTCTTTGTTAAACAAAGTTATTTTTTAAATTCTTTATCAAAGAGAGATTTCGTGTGGATAATCCGATAATTCGGATAATCCGATAATTCGGATTATCCACCTTAGGTGCCGTCACTGTTTATACTTCACGCAATTTAATTAAAAAAAATAGTTTCTGATTTTAGTTTGTTCTCTAAAGGGATCTAAGGAAATTCAGTTTGAATTTCTATAAAAACTAATACTAACTGCAAAAATAAAAGTTTTAAAAATTTAAAAGTTTTAGAATCTTTTAAAGTTTCAAAGGAAATTTTTATGAACTTTTAAAACAATATTTAAGAATCAAAATTTACAAGATATGATAAACTTTAGAACGTAAACAAACTTCTTGAGCAAAACTTCAAATATAAACCAAAAGAATGAGTTTCAATGACTGCAAATTACTTTGATACAAAAGCTATTACTTGATTACTCAGTTAGATTTTTTTTTTTTTTTTTTATTAAAAAAAACAACATTTTTTTCTTTCCTTAAAACCACGAAGGCCTTGATATTTCAGGTTTCATTCTTTCAGGTCAACTAAATCCGTTAAATCATTTCTCGTATCAACGATCTGTACTATTCAAAAAAAAAAAAAAAAAATTACATAATATTTCAACACCTAATTTACTTGTCTTTTGAACCGTTACTCAGAGAACTGCCATTTAGCTTTTTTTTTTTTTTTTGTATTCGAACGATTTGATTTTATTGTGATTAAGGTTGACTGCGGTTTCACATGATCGGACTTCGTCACCACTAACAGGAAACTTTTTCTCTCCGGTATTGTTCTATTTTTTTTCTCAAGTCGTTGCTTCTAAGGTGAAGTCAATCGCGGCAAAAGATGTCGAACTTAAATAAAAGAGAAAAGAAAGAAGCTAAAAAAATTGAAAAAAAAATATAAAATTCACTGTAGAGTTACATTCAATAATTTATAAAGCTATCTTTGTATTCAGCTTCAAGTTATTAATTGCTTAAAATTAACTAACACTATGCTTAAAAAATATATTTTAGAAGTTAAATTCATTATTCCATTTTAGCTAGATTTAACTTTAAACAGGATAACTAACGTAGAAGCATTTTTTTTTGGTCATTTTATAATTATTGGAGTTTCAAGACTTTTCCCTCGAAAAAGTAATAAATAAATAAATTATATATTTTTTTTTTGGTTGGGGGATTTGATTTTGATCTGTGTGTAAATACTAATCATAATCTGCAAAAATTCCAGATCCCACTAATGATTTTTGCTATACATTCAGTAAACGTGTATTGTTGTTTCTTCTTCTTCAATGGCTCGACAGCTCTGGGTGGGCCCTGGCATTCTCCACATATGTATCAATTCGCTGTTACATATCTATAACAATGATCCGCAAACATTTCAAAACTGTCTACATAATTGCGTAGGCAAATTATGAGGTTGTTTTTTAGATTATAAATTCTCACTGACTTAAAAAAACAATTAACGAATACTCTTTGTCTACATTAAATTTCAGTTCATACATGAAAGTAAAAAGCTGTGTCCATTAGTCTTAAGTTTTCCATTGTTAAATAATATAAAAACAACGTGTCCAAATTAATGTTGAGAATGTCAGCTAAAATATATAGGATTTCGAAGAATTTTTTCCTTGCTCTACTTGGGAAGGAAAGTTTTAAATAAGCAGCTGCTTTAAGAGGTTCCCTGTAGAATTCTCGTGCTGCCCTCTAATTTCAGAGAAAACCGCACCCTGGACTGGTCTGATTGCCATGTAAGCCTTTTTTTTTTATTGTTATTTTTTTTCCACATTAGAAAACAAGGCTAACATGTTGTAGAGCATGTTTTCCAGAACATTCTACGTTGGTTTTCTCTTTAAGAAACATCGCTGCTTTGTGTCCAAATAGCTTTATCAAATCCTTCCTTAACGTAGACAAATTAGTGTAATTAGTAGATAATTTGGGAATAAATCAAAGTCTGGTCCTTCTTTGACCTCATCCACTCTAAATAACAACCTCTAATTTCTTTTGGAATTGCAACCAGTTTTATAACTTCAACATTGATTCACTTTTCATTACTACTCAAAGGATTAAAAACAAAGCTTTTGAAGTAAGCCCACGTATGTTTTCACTCTATGTACTGTACAGATCATTTTTCTATATGAGGGGTTTTAAGCCATACTAGCCTCAAAAACTAACCCTCTAATCCATACTAACCCTCAAAAAAAGCAAATTATTGGAGAAATGGTTGAAAAGTTTGGTGGTCGTGTACAAAAAACAATATATACTTTGCTTCTGTAATTTAGATAGTAAAGAATATTAGCTATATTAATTACAGCAGCAAAGTGTATATTGTTTTTTTGTAAACGATTACCAATTCTTTCAAACCATTTCCTCGTTAATTTGCTCTTTCAGGGTTAGGCTAGTATGGCTTAAAACCCTCATACAGTTCATTAAATTCTTCTAGAGAAAAAGAAAAAGGGGAAGACCGTTGTTAAGACCTTTGCTCCTAGGTCACATTGGTCGGTAAAGAAATTACTTTTAACTTGAGATAGAACTTCATCTAACTTTTCTGAATATTTGTGGAGATTCCAAGATGAGATTATGAATGTAGCAGGAAATATAAACATAAATAAAGCTTTTTTTATAACATAAAGCTGTTATAATCAAGAGCATTTACCTAAATTTGCGTTTTTATTGTAAATATTATACTCTTCATGGTATATATGCAGTAAGAAAACAACAATCCAAAATATTGTTGTTTTTTTGTTTCTCGGAATTTCCTAATTAAATCAAGTATTTACATTGCCATAAATTAAATTGTAAATTCAAACTGGAAAAACTAAACAGTTTTCAGGAAGATGAAGAGGAAAATTTTACGAAAAAGTTCACAATTGTATTTCACAGTATTCAGTTAAAAGTTAAAGTATCTCACTTACAGGCCTAAGTAGCCCTTGGGATATAAAGCTCCCAGCGTTCCGTGACCAATGGGAGACTTTCCGTTGGAAACCATTTTAAACATGATTGGGTGAACCTACAATCCGTTTCTATTGAAGGTAGACAATTTGTCTTTGGCTTTCTCTGGCTACTGTGATAAACGCACACCCTTGGGTAGAATTCCCATCTGAGAATGATATTTCAGCCGGCATTGCCTACTATTTTTACGAAACAGAACTGGTAGACGCATTGGACAGTGGACGTCCCCAATTCAGCTCATAAATATGGTTCAAAATCAAGTTTCTTCCCCTTTATGGTGAATTGATCAGTTTATACCTTGTAACAATATCTATGATCTGGGCTTGTAATCCTCTTCCATAAGTCTCCGCGCTTCGTGAAACGAAACAATAAATTCTGAAGAATGAAGGACACACGCCTTCATTAGAAACCATCGGATTCACGGGATTGACTTCGAAAAAATAAAACGAAATATCCAGATATTGTTTGGGCAGTAGTCTAATTTGCTAGACTGAACGGCAAATATCGAATACCAATTGTGCAAATCTTTATTGCTTAAAGATTATCTTTATTGGTTAAAGTATTTGGAAAATTGGTATTCGATATTTGCAGTTTAGTCTAGCAAATTAGACCACAACCCAAACAACATTCGAATATTTCTTTTTTTATTATTATTTTTTTCGAAGTTAATAAATTCAGTTATTAAACTGTAAGCGCTTTTAATTACTTAATAATACAGAAATCGAAAGTGTTGATTTAAAAAAAAAATTCTGGAAATTTCTTGCATTATTTCTTTAATTTTTGTACATAAAAAAAAAGAACAGTAATTTTAGAATATACTTTTTCAGTCGAAATGTAAATGTCTGTTTAACATCCACGTGTGATGATCAAGATAATTAAACAAGAACTTCGAAGAACTTAAAACCTACTTTCCGTAAAAAGTGTGTTCTTAAAATATCTTTATTTTATTTTATTCATTGATTTTTTTTTTTAAAGTCTTGAAAATAGGAAATGTCTACTTTTATATTTAAAGTTAACAACTATTGAAAACAAACAGTAAATAATAACAGTAATGTTACTAAACAAAAACAAAAAAAAAAGAAATAAAAAAATCACAGTAAAATTTTTTAAAAATATCATATTTATAATTGAAAATTGCCGAAACGTCAAGCCAATTTTTAAGTTATCTATGATGTTTTAAAATTTTAGCGCTTTTTCAAGTTTTTCTTTAAAAAAATTATTTATTCAATATACGTTAAACTTGGATCATTTTACCTTTTCTGAATAATAAATAAATAAATAAATAAACTTAAATTCCCATTACGTGCTTAAGTTGGATTAACTTTAACCATATCAAAACACGCCTTATTATTTGGATTAGCTAAATTGGTATTAAATTTCATTGTTTAAAACAGAAATAGGAAAGAAATCTATTGTTTTTAAGACTCCATTGCTGGGAATCTATCGACAAGAAATACCATTCGAAAGATTTCGCATGTTAAGCGTCTCTAGTTCTTAAATTGGCAAAATTAAAACAAAATAAATAGACCTTTTTTAGGTCCTGAGGGTCGAAGGAGATAAGGCTCCCGGCGTATCGTGATCAGTGGGACTACGTGAAGGTCAGGTGGTTAGTCTAATGCCCGCCTGCCTTTAATCCCGGGGTAAGAAACCCGGTACCCGTTCATTAGAAGGGGCTGTGGCCCCTAGGACCCTTCTGGAGGAGAATTCAGCGTGGAGAAATTTCCGATCTCCGGCGGGAAACGAACCCGGCGCTTCCAGACCGCAGCCGAGCGCCACACCGCGCTCAACAATATGCAAACTTGTTTCCCACGGTGGTTCAAAACTTATTAAGTGGAATTATTAGCCTACACTCAAACTCACACACACACACACTGACTTAATTAAGCGATAAGCCTCTCTTTTTTTAGGAAAGAGATGAAACGTCATTCAGTATCATTGCATTTAGAATCACGGTGCTAATGTTTATTACACTGCTCAGAGAACTTAATAATTTCACAATAACAATAGATTCACTTACAATAATAAAATAGTCTATTTAAAAATGTGCCTTAAAATCTACTTTCCGTTTTTAGTTTAATAAATCTTAAATATCTTTTCGTTTTAACCGAAAAAAAACAAAAAAAAAAACTAGTGCAATCTGTTTGGATTCGCATCGTCGATTGTTTCTCGATTTAGCAGCGAAAAATCGATGCGACAAAATATTCTTAGGACGATCAAAGATTGAAGTGGGTGAAAATAAAATGCGAGAGAAACCTTGTAGAAATCGGAACTACTGTCCAAAAGGTTTGGTATTGGTTGGCGTTGTCTAAATGGATTTATCACCACAAGTTAACATCCAGCAATATTTATTTATGCAAGGTTTCTAAGTTTGTTTCTAACTTCATCTAACTCTATGGAAAAACATCACAGAAATTGCTTACAAAGTGCTTACTCCCTGTTTTTCATTTTCTCTCTGTAGACAAATACTTTTCCTAAGAATTTACAGTCGGGTAAAGTGATATGGAATGAAATCCATTGCATTTCTGTTTCACTTGCAGATTTTTAAGGTCAATTCAGCAAAAAAAACAAAAGCCCATCGTAACACTTAGGGAACAAAACATCTTTGACAATATTTAAAAAAAATAGACAGCTACGCTTTTGAACATTAATATGTTCTGTTTAAAACATATCAAATAAAAATACAATTCTTACTTAGTTCAATTTACTGTAGTACATATTTCTATGTACATTTCAACAGAACTGATGCCATTTGGTTTGACAAAACTAAATACTTGAAATAGCTTCTGTCTGGTTGTAGTTTAATGTGCACGCCCACTGATTAGCCATTCATCAAACGCTTGTCATTAATACCAATCAGGTCATTCAACTGAATTCGTTAACAGTTGAACAATTTTAAGTTCAAAGTTTTTCAAATATATCAGCTTAAAGGCTTAATGATTGATTATTAATATTTATGAAGAGGAAGCTGTTTTGTTTGTTTAAAGGACAATTACAGTGTCTCAAGATAATGTACGTTTGTTATAAATTACAGTCAATAAATATAACAGCTTTTGCGGCATTTGATAAGTGAAAATGAAACAACTGCATTCAGTAATGTAATACCAAATAAAAGAACTGTGTTAAGTAATGTATTAATTTAGGAAAACTGTTGAGGGCGTAGCGTAGTTCTTTTTTGTGACTAAATTTCAAAACTTGTACAAAAATTAAAATCTAAGGAAATACTAATATACAGTTTTAAGAGAAATTGAAAAGAATGGTAAAGATTTTTGATTAAAGTTGTAAATTGTGGATTTAAGCCGTAATCTATTTAAAAACTATATAACAAAGGAAAAAGAAAATAAAGATGACAGTAATTAAGATTCTGAATTGAAAAATGTGATTGAAAGTGGATTTTCCTTCATTTCTTCAAACACTTCTTCTCTCTTTGATTGGGACATTAGTCTTTCACCAAAGGCAGTTTGGAAGATTCCAGAATGAGCCACTAAGTGGAAAATGCTAATTCAATTTTGATAATACCCAGATTCAGTGGCGAATCTACAAATTTGGTAGACGTCTGCACTGTTGCTTTTCCTCTCCAATCCCTGTTTGATGAGATCTGAAAGGGATACAGTTTGTTTAAAAAATTTCAGAGAATTTTTTTTATTTTATTTTATCTATTAATTTTTTTTTTTACAAACATCATCCGTTTGCTTTCGTCTTTGAGGAGGTTGTAATATTTTATGTGTTTCAAAATACTATAACAACAAGGAATAATTAAATAAACAGAATTAACAGTAATTTATATTAATTTTTACAATAATTTTATTTAAAAATCCCTAAAATTATTCTTCTAAATTAATGTCGGAAGAATAAACAATTGTCATTCACGTCATTAATGCCGAAGGGAGAGAAGTCTTGCGACCAATTTAAAGCAAATCCTTTTATCCAGGCATTAATTAAAGTAGATAAACTTAAGAAAAATTAAGACTTTGAACAGATTTTCTTTTAGTCGGGTGTCTGCGTACTTAAAACGTTAATGAAGTCAATATGACCCAATAATTACTCAATCTCTGGTCTTTTTATAGTTATCTGTGACATTAAAATTCAACTGCAAAAAATCACAGTGATTGGACAAGTTGTCTGTTTTGGAGAAGAGTTACGTACGAGGACATATTTTTGGTAACTGTTGATAAACGAACGGTGGTACATTACCTGAAAGTCCAAAAGGAACAAAAAGATAAAAAACAACTTTACTATTTGGTGTCACAGGACATCAGAAAGAGCATCAAAACTAGTATAAAACATGATTATTTTTTTCTAGCAACTCCCATCAACCTACCATCAATATCGATATCTCGCATCAACACGATTAGGAGAAGAAACGTAGATACTGCAGAAATATACTTCTCTCCAACTAATAAGTAACATTAACTTAGTATGTTTCTACAAAAAGTAGTGCTAAACATTAGACAACATCAACTTAGTAGGTTTCGTCTAACTAGGAACAAAGTCTTGCTCAAGTTACCGTTGCTGTCGGATGTTTTTTATTTTGTTCTTTTAAGATCAGGTCCAGATAAAACTGATACGTTTAGAAAGATAATTTCACCACCATTCATTGTGTTGTTATCAATTAAGGAGTAACAAACTATTTATAAAGAAAAGAAACGCGAACTAAAAATCCTCAGCTCATTTGTTTGGGTCACTTTAAAGCGAAAACATGTTGAAATGTTTTTCAATTAATTCACGATTTTTAGAATCTTGTTGATTAATGTCTTCAAACTCTGTAACATCTCCATGTTCGGAAAGCTTCAAAAGCGGTCGCGAGGACTTCGATCCAATGCAACCTCGTTCTTTGTTTGTCCCTAATTTATTTTATAAATAAACATTTTGTTGTTTCGTATTTTTTAGTCTAGGAAAAAAAAAGTGAAATCGATTAAAGTTAGGAACCTATTAAGCAATAATTAAAATAATAACTAATTATTTTACAATTAGGGATTCCGAATGAAACCTACTTGTTTCTTTCATAATTCATTATCTTTTTTTCCTTCCAATGAAGAATAAATTACTTTTAATTCACAGAGGTTCAATTGCTGATCCATGACCTTGAAGCGGGAATTGAATTCATTGATGTTTGACCAGGTATCATAAAAACAATCTCGAGCCATTTTAACTTCAATAAATTAAAGTTTCGCAACTTTAACGATCGTTAAGGTGAAGATTCGAAAAAATAGCCTTGGGTTAAGAGAAAGCGTCATTTGGAAGACGAGGAAACATCTAGAAGCGATCAGGCCTTCAAGGTCCAACGGAATCGTACAAAAGATGTTTGTCAAAATAACTTGGGAACAGTGAAGTGCTATCGATGGAGGAATCTTGAATTAAAATGAGCCTTTTACCGATGATGAAACCAATTTGAACACGTATCTCCCAAAGATATTCTATAGGATTCAAGTTGAGAGACCGAAAATATTACCAAAGATTGCTGAGGAGAAGGTTGGGAATTCTTAAGGTCTATCAAAGACCATCCTAGAGAAAATAAAGACGAATCAGGAAAAAAAACAACAACATTGTAGCCTTTTTTTTTTTTTTTATTGGATGGCGAGTACCTTTTTTTTGTTTTCTTGCTATAGAGTTTTATCTCCGATATCTTCTCAATTACTGTTCACAGTCTTCCAGCAATCAAAATTCCTGGAGACTCGACTGTTCAGTCCGGAATCTCATAACTACTGAGCTAATAGAAAACATAGAGCTAACTCCATTTCTTAGATTTCAAAGACGTTTGAGAAATTAATGAATCCTACACAGAATTCAACAGTATTTCGAACTGCTTGTGATGGCTTCCAAAGTACCACTATTAAGTACAAATTAAAACTACATTTTTCAACAATAACCACGTAAATGTTCATTTAATAAATAAATATACAGTCTAACAGATGGATGTTGACTATCTCGTTTGCTTGAGAATTACGGAAAACACGAGATCTGGCCATTAGCCTCTTCAGCAGGTCTCAAGGAATTTAGTATTTTGAATGTCTGTCACTAGGAAAATGCTACCTAATGTTTGTTTATTGACTGTTTTCAATTTATGAAAACTATATTAAAATGTAGTAAAACTCTCATGCTTTTCCCCGTATTATAATTCATTTAAATATTTCAATTTACTTTGCCATTTTGTGAGAAGACATGGATAGAGGCTATTCTCGCGTAAATTACGTGAAATCACGAAAATACGAGATCGTCAAGATCCGTCTGTTGGACTATAGTGATGCTTAATATTTCTTCTTTTAGATTTTAAAGCGAAACAACAATTCTTTTGTTTTAAAAAGTAAAAGAAAAAATAATAAAGATCGCTTCTCCGATCGTTTCATTTCAGAAATTATAGATAGTGAATAAGTCGCCTTTCGATGAGAAACGAAATGGGACAAGTTCCCTGCTACATTTCTAGATTTCTTGTCTTCTTTCCATTTATATAAGCATATCCTAAACTCCAATCATAAATTTTATATTTACTCTAAAAAACTTAATAATAATTCTAATTGGAAATCAATATTTTTTTTTTATTAATTCTTTAATTATTACATTTCAGTCCTACGAGATTTTTAAATAAAATCTGTCCGTAGATGATGTGGGTATTTACAGTTACAATAAATAAGTAGCTATTTATTATTTATAGTTAACACAAATAGTAGTCACACAATATAATTGGTTAAATAGCTGTAGAATTAAAAACAGAGGAGTTCGATTCAAGTGGAAAACGACTACTGGCGTTTACGGGAAGGGATCATGGCCTCCTCCTCGAGATCTCGAAATATGTAGAATATTTTCTTTCGGTTGGATGCCTGTTGAGAGGATCTTGACCCCCACCCCTTAAGTTTTAAAGACAACTTTCTTTTTTTTTTTTGAGACGTCAGCTTCCTAACTTGGCTCCCCCGAAATAAAAACCTTATATACGGCCCTGACTGCTGGTCTTTTCCTCTACATAATGATAAGATGAATTCTTATTGTTCTTCCATAGACTGATTATTATTGTAGTTAGAGAAGTTCAATGTTTTCAAATTGAAACAAGTTCCCCCGTCGACAAATCTGATCGACTCAAAACTCCAATACGTTCTAAGTCGCGACTGATAATGGCATTAACGAATTTAGTAAAAATGTGCTGTAATTCTTTTAAAGTGTATATATTGATACATTTCATCCAGCTTATTGCTCAACTTCTTATAGCACTCTAGTAAAGAGTTCATATGTGCAAAGTCATTCTAATCATCTTTATTATGTTTAAACAGTTATGTTCAAATGATGAAACAGCACTGACTGTTCCAAAAACAATGGTAGACTCATTGATCTTAGTTCAGTCTATCCAGACTTCCCATCTCATCCGTGATTGCGATGTGAAGGGAACTAACTTGTACAATATTCCCGTGAAATCGTCTCACTACGGCTTCAAACGTTCGAGTAGCTGCAAAACAGATCTCGACACTGTTTCCACGCTGACATCTAGATCTCTTAAGATCAGTTTTGAATTCGCCGAACTTTTGGTCTTTTATAACGATTTCTGATATCTCAAGGCAATTGTGAATTAGATGATGATCTATTTTTGTTCGAAAACTCCAATATAATATAAACTTGCTAAATTCTTCTATCAAATTTTGTCTTAACCAACTAACTTGTCTCTCAAATTTCATCATCACTTTTAGAACGCAAACAGAAATGCGAAATTATTCTAAAAATCATTCTTATAACTCATAATTTAAAAAAAAAAAAATAATCTCATACAAGTTAAAAAAATGTTTATTTTTTAAAAAATTAACTGTTATAGTAATAATAAATATTTAAATAAAAATCATTATTTTCAAATTTTTTATCATTTCAGGTTTTCGTCAATTTTTTTTTTTAAGTTGAAAATACTAAGTAATGCCTCGAAAAAAAACAAAAAATTTATTTATTTTGAATTTTAATTTAATTAATTGCAGAATATTTTGAAAATTAAAAACGAGAAAATAGAAATCCCAGATGCTTCCCAAGTTCACATTTAAATTTTCAGAGTTATTTTAGGTTCATTGGTAAAAGAAATATATAAAAGAAATAAAAGGTTTGTAGTCGCCTGCATTTGCTTGAGTAAGATTTCCTTAAGATTTTATTATGAAAATATGTATTCCCATTTTAACTCCATTGTCTTAACCCATTGAACGATCACTTGTCGACTATGAATTGTCATCGCAAATATTAGCCTATTTAAAATTAGTAAGCAGAACCGGGAGTCTTTAGATCAAAGCCTTCTTCGACTTCAGTAACAAATAAAACGACTAAAAAATAACAACGAACATTTATGATTATAACTTCAAAGAAAAACTATAGAGAACACGATAACTAAATAACAAAAATTTTTCACTGAGCTGATTTTAGATTTTTGCTGGGTACCGGAGACGGCGCAGTTTCGGATTTCAACATCCTCTTCAGCCCGGTCCCGCCCAGCATAACTCAGCTCAGTGAAAGGGACAATACATCAAACGGACAAACATTTAAAACAATGACCCCTCAGTTCACTAATATCAAAAAATCAAATAAACAATAAAAGAGGGTAAAAACAAATTCACGCTAGCAACTCGCATAGCTTATTAAGAATTTGTTATATTAAAATATTAGTAATGAAATAAAAATTAACGTGCTTACAAATCACAATGAAATTAATCACTGAATATGAAGCCATTAAATTCCATTGTGAAGAAAACAACTCAACTTAGATGAAGTTGAACTGAATTTGGTATTTATTATGTAAATTTGTTATCAATAAATCTAGTTCTTTGATTTTGTTTTTCAAGTTTTCTATCGAATTTACAGGGAAAATAACAACAAAACAATTTTAAAAAAGGAAGGAAAAGTGAGGGGCGTTTTTAGATTCAAAGAATTAATTGAGCCTAAGAAGCATTTAAAAGAAAAATAATCGTAAATAGAACATAACATAGTTTACTTCTTGTATTCAAATAGCAATAAATCTATTTCTGCAATTAATTTGTAATTACTTGCAAATTAGAAAATGTACAATCACTCAGTGAATTGATGAAGTCGAAAGAGACAGAACCGTCTGCAATATCCCTTATTTTTTCAGATAATCTCAAGTACGTCCATATGATTCATTGCAGTAGAAAGTTGTAGGGACATGGGAGAGAACAATTTCTAAAGCCACGGCACAATGCTGTACCGTCAAGTTGCCTTTGGTGTGCCGTAAAAATATTCTGAGAGTGCATCTGTAGTCTTCACACTTATCAATTGTTCTAATCTAGACTAAATTCTAGGTATCAAATAACCGAAGCATATTTTAATCTCTTCTAACAATGAAGATTAATAAAATTCACATTCATATTAACCTAAAAGTATTTCAGGGAATTTCTAAAAGAGACTGTTCTATGTTCATTTGTAAATTAAAGGTGTTTTTTTTATTTTTATTTTTGTTTTTTAGAGGATTCTATTATAGCAGTAAAAGCAATGAAAAAGTTAAGTGGTTGAGAGATTTTGCAAATATAAAATATGTGCCTTGTAGCGAGAAAGATAGAGAAGCCCTGGGATAGAGCACGTGGTAGGAAGCCTGAATATACGCATGCGAGTGACTTCTGGAATTATGACCACAATTTCAAAAGACAGGTGAAACGTCAAGGGTGTAGGTCATTCAGGAAATAAATCAAGTGTCATGATGAGCATTTAACAGCCAAACCCCTCAAGGCATTTTCAAGCAATTTACGTTCTCTAGAACTTACTATAGACACTGGGAACTGTTTTTAACCAACCAATAGTTGATCTTCTTTGTAATCAGAGGAGCAAAGAAGCCTGTTAGAAAGAAACTGTAATACAACGAAATGATTTATGCTTGTCTGGTAAGTTGTTCTAAGGAAGTGTATTATAAGCATTTAGATTAATGTCAATAAATAGAGGGCGCAGAAATTTTGACAAATTATAAGAATTTCAAATCAACGAAAGAGTTATCTCTCTCTCTCTCTTTTTTTTTTTTTGGTTGGAAGGATCATTGATTCATTCATTATCAGTGGACCTGAATTGAACCTGTTCTGTTTACTTGAACTGTGTACAAGGCGACTACAGACATCTGACATGAAAAAGAAAGGCAAGAAGGAGACAGAGAGAGAGAAAAAAAAGATCAACTTCTGTACACTATTCAAAACTGTGGAATCCAACTAAACATTCACGATGACAGTCAAGTTAACAGTCACTTGAACGATTCACCTCGATAGCGGAACGTTAACCGTTTTCTCCATCGAAACTTTTCAATGATGTCGTTTATGATGTCATTTCTCTAAATCATAAAGTTTTAAGCTATTTGATATGTAAAAATCAATCATATTTATAATTTTACAGTAGCCTGTTTTGTTATTACTATTTGCAGCTTTGCTTTTATTTACACGAAGAATTTATTAATGTTACAACTGTTTTGAATCCTAAAAAATAAATTAGAAATAGAAATACCTTCACATTATTATGGGAAATTGTAGAATATATTTCCTACAGAAAATCGATACAAGATTTGTACGACTACTTTCATGAAAACAAAGTAATAACTTCCGTATTCTTGTATTACAAAGAGATCTTATTAAAATCACCAGCGCAGTCTGAAGATTATATTTCATGGCACGGATAGAGCATTATTTGCCAGCGTGGACTTCTAGCTGCCTACCTTTTTATTTTTTAACTGCTTGCAATAAACTGACCTTAATTTACAAATAATCGTTCCTTTTAAATTATAAAAAAGATTGATAAGAAACAGATTCTTGAAAAGTGGTCTAAAAAAAATAAAAATTGTAACGTTCAAAATGCAGCTCGTTTTAACTAGATATTAAATAACAAATGGTAAAATGTTAACAAAAAAATTCTTTAAAACACTAATTATTGAGAACTCATGTGAATATTGCAATCCTCTTCGTTTGGAAGTAATTTCGCCAAGTAATATGTAGATGGCATCTGTGCACTTCCGGTGTAAACAAAGTTAACTCCGGAAGATCGAAACTTTTTCATAAATTATTGCTTTCTGAAGACGTAATAAATCATTAAACTGTACAATGTTTCTATAATATAAAGTAAGTAATTTATTTTTATTTAATTAAAATTAACAAACATAGCGAAATCACAATAAGAACATGCCACTTCCGGAGTCAAAATGTAAACAAAAATTGGGCCTACTACTATTTGAATGGGAAAATTCATTAAGAAAAAAGAAAACCTCATGGGCAATGTAGAAAAATAAAAGGGATTAATAGTTGTTATTCGGAGAGGAAAAATGCGTCCCTCACAAGCTTGAAAAACACACAGAACATTTGTTAGTTTTGCCATTTTATCTCTCTCAACAGCTGATATCTGTTATAAAGGAAACCTTTCAGAGGAGTTCAATCACAAGTATTTATTCCGATCTTGTACGCAAACAAGGTATTGTTGATTTTGATTTGCAGATGGCAGCCACGACTGAAACATACAAAAGGACTTGGATTCGAGGAAGTGCTCATTTCAAGGTTACCAGAGACTAAAGAGAGATTGACAAGAGATTAAATAGAATCTTCTCGATTGTTTCGAAAGATAAACAAGATTTTAGATTATATTTGCGAAGTAATAAAGGTATTAAATAGCCTCTAAAACTTTTATGGAAGACAGTCTTTTGTTAAATGGCTTAGGCCTATTCAGAAAAAGAATACTAAAGGCGAGTGAATAAGTATTTGTATTGGAGAAGAGAAAAAGGAAGCTGATACAGAATACAGAATTTTTGTTTGACGTCCGCAGAACCGAGGTGATTGTAAACGAGAGATGAATTCAAGGAAAATACCTGAAATTCCACTCTTGACATAATTTCTCTCCTATATCGAAGACTGGAAAAGAAGCCACCAGTCGTTTCTTTTATGTAACATATTTCAGCTCTTATATAAAGCTCAGACAGTCTTTGGTATTTTAGCCTTGAAGACTTAGCTGTTGATGACTTTTACTTCAGGGCTCCTCTCCAACTTTCCTTGAATAATAAATAGTTAATAAGTTTTTAAGGAATCCTGAACGGAATTAATGGAATTAACCTTATGTTAAAGCTATAACTACCACTTAACAGTATCGTTAACCAATATGTAACGACTTGAGATCGAGGCAATTTCAAAGAAACTATTTAGCCTAGGAGTCTGAAACATTAGAGATAGATTTAACTTCTTACAAGGAATCCCTATTGATTCTGGTATTAATAGATAAGGCGATGAAGGTTGTCTTAAAGCACAGTAATAGTGATAATACAAGAAAGAAAAAATTGAAGTTGAAATTTTAGTGATAAGAAAAGAAAATCTATAAAATGCACAAATTCGTTAGTTTGTTTGCTTTTCACGCATTGAGCCATCATCGATAGCAATCTGGACAGCTGTTTCGTCCTTATTAGGACTCATCAGCCAGATTTAGCTTCGATGATTGAGTTTAAGTTTTCGACTTTTCGTTAGGTTTTATGCTTTTTTTAAATGCCTTTCGAGCTCAGCGCAAAGCTGGCCGAGGTAATTTTCCTGTACTGGTTACAGCGTTTTTCTTTTGTTGTTTGCTTTCAACCGGGTCCCACTTCCGAGAGCGGAAGACGGGATCATAGGTACTCATGCATTCTGAGCTCAATCATCGAAGCTAAATCTGGCTGATGAGTCCTAATAAGGACGATCCAGATTGCTATCGATGATGGCACAATGCGTGAAAAGCAAACAATTCTAACGAATTTGTGCATTTTCTTCCCTTTTCTTAATACATGAATGCACGTTAAACCTTCTTTATTATTAAATTTTAGTGATTTAGGAAAATATTATCAGATGTGATCTCCCTGTTAAATTGGTAGAAATTGGACTCAAAACTACAAATAGACGAATCTCCTTACAGCGCTAGTAAATGCAAGTTACATTGTTTCTGCTTTCATTGTCTTTGGTAGAGGCATTACTTTTTTGGGGGGATCTTACTATGGAAATATTCGGAAATTGACAGGGTAACCATATCTTAAGAATCTAACCTTTTCCAACCATAGCTGTTAAACAATAACATATAAAAACAACAACCTATATAACAAACAACTTTAAAATCTTCGAAGCGTTCCAGTTTTTCCTCTTAGCTATCAATTCTCTTTTCGTAAATCTTTCACTCGAAGCACGTTTTTGATTCCATATTCGGAAGCAAAAGATAGTTAATATTAATGTAAATTCCAATGAAAATGTTAATTCTTCTGGGCTGGAAAACGAAGATATACAAGCACGCCATTGAAATTCTCAACTGGTTGCAATTAACCATTAACTTAAAAAACTCGTGACTTTGGAGAAACCGGATAAACGATAAATAAAAAGAACAGCGAAAAGACTAAGAATTTAACGCCTCTTTTCTTAAAATTTATTTATTTATTTACTTTTTAAATTCGTGAAGAAGAAAAAAAATGAACGCCTTCATTTATATTAAAATTATTAAATCTTTTAAATACAAACAGTATAAATTTTCAAAACAGTGGGTGAATTTTCGTTCTCGGGAAAAAAAAGAATTAAATCCGTATTATTTATTTAAATTGCTTAATTCAGATTAACTTAATCGTGTCAAACCACGCGCAATGGAAAGGATTTAATATTATTCCAGTAATAAAGAAACTACTGCTCAACTTCACGATGATTCTTCAACACTGAACTCTGTTGTAACTTTACTGCAGATTCTCGCGGTAATGCACCGTTTAAGTGATGTCGTCAGAACCTACCTCACAGTTCAAAGAGCCTGTTGCTAGGATCCGTTGCTAGGGTTTTAGTATTGAAATCAGTTATGACCAAGCAGATGTTTGTCTTGGTTTTTCTTTGAGAAAAGACCCAAAAATTAATAAAAAATTATCAGAACATATTTTTAAGACTTCAAGAAAGCCTACCTTAGAGTTTTCCCCCTTATTTTTGTGAATTTAAGGAGAAATAATTAAGACAAAAAAAGCTGTATTTATGCATATTTTTGAGGTTCGGACTTCCATAGATCACCTTGTAACCGATGTCGAGAGCTTCTGATTGGTTCACCCAAAAGCCACTCTCCAATAACAAAGGACCGATCTGACGTATTGAAACTCACTTCAGAAGTAGGATTATAGAAGAATAAATAATTTTATAATTGTTGGCGTACTCAAGGGCTTGCAAAGCCTTACAGTGGGATACTTTACCAAGCCAACATGAGTGACACGTTACGATCAAAATTAACTATGGATCGAATTTGATAAAAATGTCTTAGGCATAATATTAAAAGGACAAATATGGGTAATTAGTAAAATGGAAATACAGCGCAGTTTACGTGAGAAGATATGGATACACATCAAATAAACCAATCCAGATATTCAGAAGGCTCATTAAAAATTGAAAGATGAAACTCCCACGTGGAATATTCGGAACTTCATAATTAAAAGCTGAAATAGAATTCGATGGGAATGTGTAGGTCTCAAATGAGCAACATAATTAAAAACTGGGAAGAAGACCTAGAAGTGAGATGTACGGAAGGTAGATAGAATTAAAAAGCAATTAGATTACGTAGAAAAAAAATGAAGAAGACACGAGTCGCTAAACTTTTTTTTTTTTTGACGAATATTATATTTTGGAATCTTTTTCAAGTTAAGACAAACGAAACTCTTCATTAGAATATCCTCACACGCATCTTGAAGGCTTCATCAATGCCTACAAGAGTCATTTGTGCTACTATTAAAACGATTTGTACATTTTACAATTCAGTTACAGATATGTAAAAAAAAAATTCTAAATAATTTAATTGTTTTTCTAAATAAATTTTTAAAATTGTAAAAATATTTTATAATTTCACTTATTTATATTGTTATTATAACAATATATTAATGCAAAGGTTGAAAATTAACTTTTATTTTAATGAATGACATTTTATTAGATCGATTTGATATCGATTAATTTTGAAAGGATATCTGTATCCCTGACCTTCTTTCTTTCGCACACGCCCTTGTAATAATATCCTTTACATGTTGATCATTGCCTCTGATCTCTTCTTGAGAGTGTAGACCTACTTCTAAAAAACAAAGTTCTCTATAATCGTATCGTAAACATTTTGTTTTTGTATCAAAGTTTACAAAGAGGTCTTTTGTAATTCGCAGATGATCTAAAAAAAAAAATACGCTGCTAAAAATTATTATGAGGGTAAAATATTTTTTAACATTAAGCATAAAATGGTGAACATAAAAAAATAATAAAATGTTAAAATTTTTAATTTTATTTCTTTAGTTCTGATCATGAATTTGAACTTTCATGCCAGTTCGTTTATTTGTTAAGATCTAAAACTAAATTTAGGTAAAAATACATCGACTAAATAAATAGACCTAATAGTTTATTAATTTAGAATTTAGATTTTAAGTTACTTTTAGAATTTAATATTTAATATTTTAGAATTTGGTAATCGTAAGACTTTTTTCTAATTTTTAGTTTTATTTAAAGACATACAGTAATTAATTACTGTTATTTTATTTTATTTATTTGTTTATTTTTATAAATACATAAATAAAAGGAGAGAAACAGAGAGGACGATTTTCTTACTTTTTTAATTTTTTATTTACTTTTTTAGTTATTTCTGTCCAAAAAGAAGATTAAAGAATTTTAATCTTTCAAAATATTAAATTCACGAAAACTTTAATTGGGAATACAATTGAAAAATTCCAATTGAAATTATATTTATAAGAAAACAATTGTACAAATTGCTACAAGAACATTTCTTTTTTCACCTAACGTAGCGACCGGAATAAATAAGGGAAATTAGATTACAATCACAAGACTTATCACCGTCATCATCTTCCGGCCCCTTTTCATTGGTTATGAGTTGAAACTGCCCTGGAATCTCCAGTTCCACTGTTTCCCACATGACTTGGATGAAATTCCTTTCCGTTAACACATCAAAGCTCTTCCGTTCATTAACGGTTTATTTCTCATTGCTTTTACTATTACAATGGAAACAAGACATTAACGCAGCGGTTCTCAAACTTTCCATTTCACGTCCTGAATATTTGCAATGATTACTACTCCGTTTCTATTGTTCAGTGGAAGAATGATATTTGAGAAACGTGTTAGGAAGGAAGGAAAGGATTTAATCCGCGAGTTTTACGTTAAGCTTATTCTCCTTTTATTTTAATCAGTAAGAAAGGGAGGCTAAGTAAATCAGTCAGTCTGCATGTTTGTGCGGTTAAGGTAAAGTCGCCAAATACCGCACCCCACTTTATTTTTTCATCGTAATTTTTCTAAATTTTCATATAAAGCTTCAAAAAAAAAACACCATTTGTTTACTTATTTATTAGTGTATTAATAAAAAGAAACAATATTACGCTTTTTAAGCAAATAATTGTAACGATGAGCTCGAAACCTAAATAATAGTTTTCTCAAATTTATAATTGTGTGTTCCTAATGTCGCCCCCGGGTACGGTATTAGGAACACATAAGTAATGTACTAAGAACAAATTTTGTACTGCAAATGTTTTTAATTATTTTCTATATTAAAGTTACAAAATCATGTTTTATCTCAAAGTAAAGTTTTATTCTTCTATATTAATTCTCCAAGCATGTAGCACAAATGAACATAGGATTTTCGCCTTCTTCTGCACAGTCTTCATGGCATCAAGTAAAACATTTCGTGCATCTTACCCTATTCTCCACCTCGATCTTCCGAAAAGTTCTTCTCACAGAAAGGAAAAAAAAATATGTCATTGAAAACACATGAATCATTTCTAATGTTGTGCCTAATACCGCACCCTGGGCGATATTAGGGACACCACTGGGTACGATATTAGGCTGTTCGACATTTTTCCTTGACCAACCAAAAAAAAAAGTTTACAAAATGTAACCTAAAATTTTGATATGACTCCGTTTAAATCTTTGACAAAAATGTTCTAAAAATGTAGGTAACTATATTGTACTATTATAGACAAACCCTTTCACTATACGTTACTGTAAAGATTTTGGAAAAAAATTACATTTTCGATATAATTTTATTTTTTTTCTGCTGGCGACAATTTCTGTAGCTCCTTCCTTCACAAGTCAAAATGGCCGAATCACGTGACCTGTTAATTGGTTTCGCAACTGGATTTCATAGGGCACTGCCTATTTTCAAGAAACCAAGGGGTACGGAAATAGGGCCTGGTGCAGTATTTGGCGACTTTACCTTACTTCTTCCTCCCAACATAACTTTTGAACCGTTGGATGGATCAACTTGAAACTTAGTATGCTGATTTAAGTACTAGAGACAATCTGACTTTTATATTTGAACTCTTCGTCGTGAAAATAGCGCTAGAAGACAACAAAAATTCCCATAGAAAAGCATTGGAATCTAAACAGTGGATTTCTATCCTATTTCTAAGTCTTAAAAGGGAGTTAATCCTTTCGCTAATCGTTTGCGTTTAGTTCGATACAATTAAAATGAATCTGATTTATACAATTCAAATAAATAGTGTGGATTTTAATTATTTATATTTTTTGGAAAATGGAAAACATGCACTGTTTGTTTGATAAGTTACAACTCGTGTTCATTTTCGAATAAAAAAATAAAGAAAAGAAAAATAAGAAATCACATTGAAGAAAAGTAGGCTTTACATTCTTTCTATTCTTGTTTTGTTTTGCTGTTTTTATTCTTTTTCTTTTTTCGAACTCATCGTAACTCCTCTGGCATTTTTCAAAGCATCCTCAGGTTCTGTATATTTCCTCTTTTGTTTTTTGTTTTTTGTTCCTGTATGATAATCAACTATCACAGGATACTGTAGATTTCAAATCAATAATAAACATCGATTAACTCCTATTACAATCTATATTTAATCACTATATTTCGTTTTCTTTAAGCAAGAAACTTCCTCAGGTGATGGAGGATAGAAAAATGTTATCCCTCTTCCTCAAAAATTCATTATACATTTAGAATTTCATCTATAACAATCTGTAGACATACTGTAATAATCTGTAACAATGTGTAGACATACTGTCCGCGAATACAACAAGTTCAATAACTGGTAATAATCTTTCAACAATTTTTAGACATACTGTCCGTGGTTACAACAAGTTCTTTAAAAACAATATTAGAGTCATTGTACATAGATTTGTTTGAATGCCTCTTAAACTGAATCGGATACGAAAGAAAATTAGAACAGAATACCTTAAATGGAATTTCAAAGTTGAAATGTGGATGTCTGTCTATGAACAAGGAAAAAAACGGCTTTCTAAGATGTAATGTGGTTTTTTTTTCGTTGTTCTTAGATGGATATCGACTTTTCAACTTTAAAATTTCAATTTTCTAAGATCTAATGTGGAGATTTTAAATTATTACAAGGAAGATTATCCCTATTAGTTTCCGTACATATTCGACCATTACGTGAGTAGCTAAGGGCTTAAAGTATGAATTTGTTGTAACTTATAATTAGGACTTAGGTTTTTGTTCCGTTCGGGAATCCCAGTTCCTTATATTCTGCCCTAAATACTTTATTTGGTCAAACTGTGCTCTAATTCAAAAACGTCAAAACGTTCTTTTTGCAAAATAAACTCCCTTTTATCAGAATCGGAATAATTTAAAATGAAATGGAATCAGAAAAAAAAAAATATGACACGTCTAGGAAATCCACGCCCTCCTTAGAATAACAAAGCAATCGAAAGTAAATAAAAATAAAAAAAAAGTTCCGTTAAATAAAAAGACCGGTGTACGAGAGAAACACTGATGTTTAAACATTATATTTAAATCCCCGTTAGATTATTAATTCTAAATATGGAATTATTTAATATTGGGTTGCATCTGTGAATGGACGTTAGGCTTCTACAGAACATTTAAAAAAAAGAACTGTCTTTGAAGGATAAGGACTTTTTAACAAGAAGATAACTCTCGAATGCTCTAAGATCTTTCTTAGAGTTTTAAGTATACAATTACTTTTCTTGAATAGATAGAAGAACTTGAAAAAAAGTTGTTATCCTTGATCCCTGAAGTATTCTTGGAAGTTGAATTGCAAGGGATCGTATAAGAAAACATTAACATTTGTTCAGAAAACTTAAGCAATGCTTAAGGAATATTCTCTATTATGTTAACCAATCAGAAATTTCCATGAGGAAGTTTCTCAAGGATTCTAACCTCATGTCACGATTCTTACTGACGTCATTTATTTCGCGTTTTTTTTTTTTTATTATTATGTGGATGTATTCTAACTTTTCTATTTAATACTAACCAGATGGATTAAGCATCAGAACTGCATTTTTTTTTAAAACCGTTGTGGAATAATATACTTTCGAGGGTGTTATATATAAATTTATTTTATTTTTTTTTTTTTGAGGATAAATCATTAAAAACACAAACTATCATTAAGCAGAAAAAAATCTCTTTTATATCTTTTTATGGAATTTTGGGAAATATATATATATTCCAATAATATTAATAATAATAATAATAAATAATTAAAAAACAAACAGAGAAATAATCTATTTATGAGAAAATTTTACACGAATAGATTATTTTGTAGCGAATTCAATTCTTGTCTCGTCAGTGTGTGGGCGTGAATCAGCTTTGCTTTTTGATGAAAGGGATTAACAACGTACTCTTGAGAACAAAGAGCTACAAAGAATATTAAGAAGCAAGATGTAAGAAGTTCTCACTAAAAGAAGATGTAGAAATAGTTAAAAGCCGAATCATTTTTGAACTAACGTTCATCAATTTTACTACAAAAAACTTAAGACACGTGATATTTTCCTTGACACTTGATCAATTTCAAAAATTATTCTATTTTTATTCCTACATAATAATATTGTACTAGCCTATCGGCAAAATTTATGCCACATTCACAAGTTAGTAGCTTAGATATCGTTTCTTGTTGACAATAACGAAAAGCGAACGGGCTTAATAAACACGTTTTCTTAACGTGTTTCGTTTTTATCATCTACTTACGAATTAAAGGGGGCGGGGAGCTGCGATCTAGCGGCGTCTATAAGCTGTTGAAAGGAATAGAAATTTACAAAGGCAACTGGAGACATATTCTACGTCGTCGTAGCATTAGCTGTAAAAGTTTTAGGGAAAAATGAAAACTGTGGCCTTTAATTTTCATTCAATTACAACGAAGTTTGGAGTTGGTTGTTGAATTTCATTGAGCTCACAATGTAACAATTTTCAGGAATTGTTACATTGTAGCAGGAGTCGAGTTGTTTCTGCACGGAGCGACGGAGAATCTACCGAGAGAAATTATAAAGAGCAAAAAACCCGCCATGTTTTAATGCGAAGGCTTCTAAAAACGTAACGATCGCCCAAACCAAGTTAAACTTTTTCCTTTAGGAAGCTTAAAGTTCAAATAAATGATCTTAGTTCAGCGAAAAGGATTTTTACATTCACAAGAAATTACTGATAGTAAATTACTGTTAGTGTTGAAGTAGAAAACGCTTCATTTAGTCTAATGAGTTGTTAAAGAGGAAATTTTCATTAATTCACTTTATTTCGGAATTTCCTTCCATCTTCAAATCTATATTCTTGGTAACAAGAGCGTTAGGTTTATTATCTCCTAAACTATTCAATGGGGTTAAAGTTTCTATTTGTCATGTGATGTAGAGAAATTAATTGATGCAACGTGACTTACGTAAAATTTCTAATGTTTGATTCCATTCTGCAATTTTTATTATTCAAAACAGATCTTTTTTAATTATATGTTTTTTTAAAGATGAATTTACAAAATCCTTAATGACTTAGTTATGCGTGAATATTGGAGTTGGTTAAGAATTACATTTACGTGTGGTTTAGATGGCGAATTGAGAGCAGTTCCTGGCGGTGATCAGAAAACATTAAGTTTTGGGGGAATCAGGAAACCCTCGGCAATCCACGGTTGTTACTCTTTCAGACAGATCCTAGGACTCACCCAGCCCTCTGTCAAATGGGTACCTGTATTCTTACTCGGGGCTTAAAGGCTGGCAGGTGTCGGAATGGCTATCCAACTTCAGCTAGTCCCATTGGTCGAGAATCTCTGGGAGGTAAATCCACTGGCGCACTCATGGCCTGCAGTGGAACGTATTATTAAATTCAAGTAATCTTGCATTTTTCATGCCTTGCATAAGTGAATGGCGTCATTCTCGATACAGTTGATAAAAATCACGTGATCAGTACAGTGTGATCATTTCATTGTCTGTACAACATTCAACGACTGAAGAAATCATATGAAATTATATATCGATTTTTTTATACCTATTTCTGTAATATAAATTATACATTAATATACTACAAACATTACCACAAAATACTTCATATCAATTACCTAATAATAATAGTAATAATCTCCGAATCCTTTTCCAGAGACATTGGAAAATATATATGGAATTTGGAGTTAATAAAATCCAAAACACAAGTCGTCGAAGGGAAGCAAAAAGCAGATAACTTTCCTCTCGAATCTGAAGAAACTATCAACTGCCATACAAGAAGAAGATACCTCGGGTACTGGCAAACGCCACGAATCAACCACATAGAGACCAAATATCTTTTTTTAGAAGATATTCAATCTCTATATGATCTTCAAAACACATCTTACAGGAAAAAAAATACAAAAAAGCCATTAACCCCATCCATACCCATCCTTACATACGCCATACCCATCCTTACCTATTCCTTTGGAATAATCCATTGAACTCCATTGATTCAAAACCTCGAAAGAAAAATCGGATGTCAACTCACCTCACATAGAAAGCATCACCCATTAGCGTGTACTGAGAGACCAAACTAATACTAATCAACTACAAATTATATTGGGACAATACAATTGCACACAGTAAACCAGATATTGACAAAACACAGAAAACAACCTTTCTAATTGATGTGATCATCCCAAGCAATAACAATATATCATCAAGTTACCGATCTTTCTATAGAAATTCAAAAATAGTGGCACAAGAAAGTTCTCAACGTCCCGATCATTGTCTCAGCAACCAATCTAATGAATATGAATCTTCATTATCAGTGACTCTGCACACAAATATAATCAAGCCATTATCTGCCGTATAGTTCGCAAATTTCTACACTGGAACCCAATTCATTATAAACCAATGAACATCTTATGATCATCAAAACCGCCAGTCAAAAACTGGACAACAACAACAACAACAATAATAATAATAATAATAATAAATGAAGAAGCCCAACAGAAAATTGAATAATACGAAATCGATATGATACAATAATAAACACAGTGAATTGATAAAACTCGAGAACAAAATCGAAATAAAACGACCATAAATTAACTTAAAAACTTTGTGTTAATAAATCATCTTCCATCATAATTGCCTTTCGTTATTAGTCTCCTAATTACCTATTCCCTTGTGTTGCTTTCGTAGTAGCTTAATATTGAGTGTTTATTGTGATTTCTAAAGAGAAAAATAAATACAATTTCAGTTTGTAAACTTTTCTCTTTTTTTTTTCTTTTAAAATACTCTCCAATTGTTTGTCTTCCCTTTCTGTCGAATACTTTTTATCTCTTGTTTCTTCGTCTTGTTCTTCAGTATCTGAATCGAGGCCTAATGATTATTACTGTTGGCTGGCGATTTGCTTCTTGTCATCGGACTTCCAATACAAGCACCGTCTCTCTCTCATTCCCTGCAGCAAATGAGCCAACTTGGTTCAATAATCACCTCAATGAATAATGTAATTAACACTCTATCGTAGCTAATTAGTTCGCTCAGGCAAGCACCGCATTCGTTGCCACTTCATACTTAATTTTCTCCGTTTTTTGTTTTTGTTATTAAGATATATATTTTTATAAAGTGAGAAATACACGTGTATTTTTCATTTTTTTTAAACAATAATATTTTTTTTCTTATGCAAGATTATGCAACGGATGATACTTTTGTTTTGTTTTTAAAGAATAAATCTATAATTTACAGGCTTTAAGAAAAGGTTGTAGAAGGCAGGTTAAATTGAATTTTTTTTTTGTTGGTTACTGTTCATCTAATATAAACTTGTTAATATAAGTTTAAAATATGAAATTTTGGTTGTACTATGTCGTGTATCTTCAGTGCCGTTATTCTTGGCAACTGTTTTTCTCTGACACCAGTAGCTCAGCCAGATGGGATTGGGATGGCAGGGCTTACAGAATAATGTGACAAATAAGTTCCATAAAACATTGTGTGTGTGTGTTTTTCTTTTTCTTTTTCTCTCTTTTTTTTTTTTTGATTTGGGGTAAAAGGATACGATCTTCTTTTTCTTTTGGAAGAACTATCCCTTGTTTTTCTGTTTGGTTGGAAGATACATACATTTGTGACGAAGTGGGTCCCGAAATAGTACTGAATATGTTCATGCTTTAGTCTCCGTGAAAACTATTTTATTGTCAAATACATTTAATCTAAAATTAACACTCAAACAATTAACAAAAAAAAATTATTATTTTTTTTACTTATTTTCTTTACTCTACAAAATTTGTAGATTTTTTTTTTATTTCTGATCAAAATTTTCCGCTCACATTACGAAACTTTGAAATCATTCTAATTCTGTATGTAAAAAAGTAAAACAGCAAAACTTCTTATAAACGTACAAGTAATATAACGATATTTAAATCTGTTAGTAGAATATTGTTCTGTAAAAAAAAAAAACACTACAAATTTAAAGTAGCGCTTAAAATGAGGTTTATATAAGCTGCAGATTTTGCATGAGATTAAAGTGAAACAACGTGAGTTGAATTCGTTGAATGAAGGTTTGTCAGTAAACAAATAAGCCTAATTCAAAGGTACGTGTAATTCTCTTAGCTTTAAGACATCAAACTTTAAGACGCTTCAAAAAATAACCGGTATTACAAGTTAATATTAATAAAGAATCCTATTACAAAGAAATGGTAAAACACATATTACATACAATGTATACATTCTTGTACGAACAGTTTCAGTATTTGGAGCAATAAGAAGCAATTGATGAGAGTTAAAGCATTTGTGACTTCTATTAAATCTGACGTCAATGAAATGAAAGCCATGGATTTCTTTGATACAACTGATGTCATTCTGATGCGTGGGTTTCACAGAAGTTGTAAAGGAAATGATATAGTTGAATGGTTAGAGGAAGAATGAATAATGAACAGAGAATATAAGGGAAAGGAAAGGCAAGGGATGCTTAGGCTTCCGTAGTCCCTTGGTTATAACTAAATAACTATTTGTACCATAAAAAAATACCAATTTTTAATATTAGTTAATAGATTGAAATAAAAGAAAGAAGAAATTTAAAAATTTTTAAGATCTTCCAATTACATTACTTTTATTAAGGTAATAAAAATAAAAAAACTATAATAATTATTCAAACAACTTTACTTTATGTCTATATATTCTTCTTTAAATCTTTTAGAAGATTTAATTTTATTATTGTTTATTTAATTTTATAATTCTTCTACAATTCTACTTCAGAAATGAGTTTCAATATTTGAAGTCAGTACCAATATCAGAGTGGCTTTTGAGTGAACCAATCAGAAGCTCTCGATATCGAGTGCAGTATTATCTATGGCAGTCCGAACCTTAAAAATTTGCAAAAATACAGCTTTTTTTTTGTCTTAATGTTTCTCCTAATTTTTTTTTTTTCAAAAAAAAAGAAAAACAGAAACAAAAAACAAAGATGGGTTTTTTTTTTGAAGTCTTGAAAATGCGTTCTGATAATTTTTTTTATTTTTTTCGGGGTCTTTTTCTCAAAAAACAAAAACAAAAACAAATCACGATAAACACCGGCATGACCGTAACTATTCTCAATGCTAAAACCTTAGCAACGGGCTCTTTGAACAGTGACACAGGTTGAAACGACACCACTTAAACGGTCCATTGAATGGGATCTTTTTGATTTAAGAAAAATAAAAATACAAAAATTTCACCGCCTAAAGTAAATGTAATAGTGTGGTATTGAAATTTCTGAATTTTGGTTTTGCTGTGCGCATCTTTAAAAAAATTAAGAACCCCTGGTTTGCATAATCTTTAGAATTTATGTACTTTTATAATTCCCTTCAACCATTTAATTCAAAAATTAAAGGCTTTATTGCTATTCTCCTTCCTATTCTTGAGGTTTTTTTTTATTTTTTTTTTTTTTATGTTATTAATTGACAATTACTAAATTGTAAATAAATATAAATTTACTAATTTGTTTTTGAAATTGAATAAAAAAAAAGTTATTTTTGAGTTAATTTTTGTATTAATTTGGTTGTTTTCAATTAATATGCAATTCTAAATAAAATACTTAAACATTTTTCTGAGAAAGGTTTTTATGAAGATAATTGAGACTGTAACGTTATTCCAATATTAAATCCCCGGTAGCTACGTCTGAAAATGGTCTGTTTCGTAATAGGAAGCAATTGGACACGGAGAATCACTTGTTGTTCAACGGGTCGTAAACAAATAATAAAAAAAAAAAGCCACACAAATACAAAGGAAAAAGGAAAAAAAAAAAACAAAACAAGAAGAACTCAATTGGGGAAAGCGTCGTGTGTTTACACCATCATTGTGTACTTAAAGAGCGTAACCAGAGATCACCATTAAATAAATACATGAGGTATCAACTGACTTTTAAAAAAAATAAAAAAAAAACGTTTCGGTGTAATATTTCAACAGCATTCTAATGCTGTCTCCTTAAGCTTAACACAACAAGTGTTAATATTAAGTCAATAAATAAATAATCATTAAACATATATTTAATAAAATTTTGTTTTAAAATTAAAATTACACATTCATTAACTTAAGAGAGCTTTCGAGCCCTTTCACAGCCGCCCATATTCAGCCGGACATTTTATAAAAAAAATTTATTAAATGTGTGTTTAACAATTATTTATTTATTGAATCCCTAGGCTAATCTAGATCAATACAGCAGAAATCTAGTGGGATTAAAGTTGACAAAAAGCATAAGTGTCAAAAATAACATTCTTATGACTTATTTAGAAATTAAATTGTAACATTGAAGTTTAACTCATAAGTCATTTCTTTTTGTAAGGAAACATATTGCTTTGTAAATAAAGAATGAAAAAAAAAATAGAAACAGAATTATTTATTTATTTTTAGAACTGTTAAAACAATAAAATAGAGTCGGAAGAACATCCATTTGTAAATAAAGAATGAAAAAAAAAAAAAATGATCTGTTAAAACAATAAAATAGAGTCGGAAGAACATCCATTATATCTTAGTTCACAATGTGAATCCAACAGATGTAAATTAATCTTGGAATTATCTTACATGACATTATAAGGCCTTGCAAAGAATATAAACCTGCATTTTGTATTCCCAAAATTTTATAAAATCATTAATTGTAAATAATCAATGTTAATTAAGCACTATTTTTTTTTTTTTTTAATTTTCTATTACTAAGATACATACCAGTTGCTCCTCGATGGAAGTTACGTCCACATAAACCCATCACAAGTCGAAAATTCATTTAATACACCTAAACTACCGAACATCATAGCTAATTCGTTGCTGCTTCCCAGCATCACTGGATACAATGAAACCCCCCCCCCCATACCACTAGGCGCTGAAAAAAGATCAAAATTCGAGGTACTGTTTCACTGAATGGCTTTCGCACCCTCGTAAAGTCGGGGACCCATTCTGTACTAGACTTAAACATTGCATTGTTTTAAGTGTTTTAATAAAACAATGATAGTCACCTGAGTGGTTCTCCTTCAATAAATGCTATTCTATTCTGAAGCTGTTAAAATAAAATAATAATCTTCTCTAAATAGAAATAATCTATCTTCAGTTCTGTTTAAATTTAATTCAATTTTGATCCTAACGAAGCACAGAAATAGATTATTGGATGTCAGTAGTTTCCCGCCATTATTCCAAGTTAATTATTACGCGTTAATTATTACAATTACAATAGGCTACTTTAGGATAATTTGTCACCTTCATCTCGCCACAAATTTTTCAACAGATCATCTTAAATATACGTCAAGAAAATACATTACTGGTTCAGAAACTATGAAAGGACACAAACACACACATAAATATGTAGAGAGAGAAGATCTTTGGAAAGTAGACCAAAAATGTATGTCAAATATCTCTCAACAATATCGTAGATATATGCTTTCTCTAATGACATGATCAATTTTCTATGTAGATCATTATTTTCTTTTAATGAATTATGTAATGGAAATAAAACCCCTACATCCGTCGCGTTGATAACAAGAGCTATTTGAAAAAGACTTTAACTAAAAATACTCTGGTGTTGTTAGAGGAGCTGGGTTGTTATCTAAGTTTATTTCTTCCGGGACTATTTTAGTGCTCTCATAACACTCCCTAGCAAATGCGTAAATTAAAATGGGGGTGGTAGTGAGAGATATTTGCACTCTCCTCTCGTTTGTTTTTAAACTTATAATTAAGTTATTCACCTTTGAGATATTCCTTATCTTGTAGTTTTATTAAAATTAGAATAAATTAGTTATCACCTGACTGACATTTGATATATTCGAATATTATTTCATAATCGTAAATCTAATAGTGGATTCAATACATTTTGTGTAATTGTAATTCCAACGGAACTAACTTTTTTTTTTTTTTTTTTTTTTGCTGTTTAATTTTTCCCCTGCAATTTTGTTAATTCTGTATTACTATTTGCAAAAGTGCCATTCCTTTCTAAAAACTTATTAAAGGATAAAGCATCACATCCAAGCGGGACGACAGTCGCTTACCAACAAATTTATTGGTACACAACAATTTATATTTTAATACAATTAATTTATTTAGTTATATAATAAATTAATTTATTTATTTACACAACAATTTACAACAATTTTTTTTATATAAAAATGCATTGCTAGAATAAGAGAAAAAAATGATTTTTTTATAAATGTTAATTAAATAAAAAATATTTTTTATTAATTAATATTAAAAAATCAAAACTAATATTTTATTAATATTAGCTTTTATTAATATTAATAGTGGAAGAAAATAAATAAAATACAAGCAGTATTACATATTTCAATTATCCCTTTTTACCTTTATTTTTTTTAAATCAGTTCAGACAGAGATAAATATATAAATTTAAAAGAATTCATTTTTTTCCCTCTCTTCAGTTTTGATTTAATTTGATTTTTTATTTTCTCTAATTTCAAAAATAAAGTTGATAATTGATAGTAATTAAAGCTGAGAGCGATATTAACGTCATTTTGTTTTTAAAACAATAAAAATTATCTATTTAAAACTAATAATAGTTTCTTAATTAATTTAGAAACTAAATAGGAATTAATCAGTAATTACTTTAGAGTACATTAAAAATTTATCGAAATGATCTAAATAAAGATTATTTTTCGTTTTATAAAGAAGGCTATTATAGAAATGATGGAATCTAAATATAATCTTATTTTCTTCCATGTATTTACTAGTACTGGTGAAAATTTAACGTGGACGTTTTTATTGCAAGATTTATGCATTTATTTGCAATAAAAACTAAATACTAGGTTTATTTGTTTGAGATTGTGTATCTTCTCTGTCTCTGATGCATTCCTGTTTACCTTGCTTAATATTTGACGTGTAACCTGTTTTTTTTTCTCTTGAAGTTGATCTACACTTTTAGCATAGTAAGCTTTTGTATTAAAATACTTTGTTGTTACATTCAAATCTCCGAAATATTCTTATTTTTTATTTAACATTAGTAATGAAGGTACCTTCGACTCCCATCTTTGAAGTGAAGACTTCCCTTTATACAAAGGGAAAATTAAATGAGAAAATGAATTGTAGCTCTCGACTTTTTAACTTAAATGTGTCCTCCTTTAAAAGTCCCCCAAGACATCCAATCAAGTACCACGCTGTTCGATCGTTGAACGTGAGATCAGGTTGGCCGCAGTTCACCCACACCAACCCACTGTGTGTCCTTTTTTCCTAAATTTACTTCTACCGCATTCCCCCGCTTCTCAATCCTTTGATTTCAAGGTCACTGCCCTCCTACATCTGGTCTCAATCCTGACAAGGGACCATCCTGTCAACGTGGATGTGTTTTGGCTGTAATTTGCGGCTTCAAATAATTCTTCTGTGTTTTGATTAACACGTAAGAGTTTCAATTCAAGACAATCACAGTACGTTTACGCTATCTTAAGACTAATTAGCATTATTTATTATTAATGCAAGTTACAATGCAATAATACTAAACACAATTCAATATTACGGAAAACAAGGCTTTTATCTATCTGTTTACTTCTTAAAGATACAGTATTTCAAAATAACTATATTTGAAATTAAACTTTAACAGAGAAATGCATCTTTTTTATTTATTTATTTTATTCTACAATATCTGATGAATTTTTATTGCAATTGGATTTTTATTTAATCACAACCAATTAAAGTTGTTTTTCTTCCAATAATGATGTTCTTTATTATTTAATTCATTATCTAAATTTAAACAATGGACTTAATATGAACGCGAGCTTTTTTATTGTTGGCCAATTATTACTTTTTTCTTCAAGACTGTGGAGAAATTTGTTTTTTTATTTGGATGCATACATTTGAATGAAATGAGAAAAAAAGTATTAACTTAATTGCATTGTTTGCTTGGCTAATTAATTAAATTTGCTTGCAGCTCATTATGAAGTTAGTAATGAAATTTTTGAAATGTAACTGGTTTTTGACCTAAACGTCAACCTTTGTTACCTTGTTAGGAAACCTTTGGAAATGTTATTTAATAATACTTCATAGACACCAATGGAGAAAAATATTGTTACACATATTAACATGCTTAAATTATTTACTGTTTAATTTATTTCTGGCTTATTTATTCTATTAAAAATTAATGTCCGATGAAATAATTATTCGTTAAGCTGTAAATTCGATATCGCTTGCAATTTTTTTTTTCATTTTTTTATTAGATGATTTTTATTTCATTAAAAAGAAAAAAAAAACAACTTTGTAATTTTTAATTAATTTGTTTTAATTACCCTTCTTAATAATTAGTTTTCAAAATATCAGCTTTTTCAGTTTTTGTAAGAGAAATTATTCGTAAGAACTAATTTGCGGTAGGTGCAATCGGTGTACTCGCATTTGTGTAAACAATTGTAATTTTAATTACTGAATAAAAATATTAATCAAATGAATGAAGGATAGGTTTATTGCAATTCAGTGTTTCGAAAAAACTACCTAGAGGAATTGGAGCTTTATCTGCTTATTAAAGTAATGAGAAAACACTTACCCTGTGGTGTTTTCGTAGCTCCTGTAGAATCCAGCCATGTTATTGTTTAGTACGCCTGTGAACTTAAGGCGGACAAAATACTTGTCGCCAGGTCGTAGCGTCTCGCGCAGATCGATGAGCAGGAATTGTCTCATTTGATCGTATCGGTGTTTGTCGACGATGATCTTCTTGTTGGAGTCTGGGGCCGCTGTCACCTGAGT
>JAFIDM010120041.1:25440-42865 GCA_023159025.1 Thereuonema tuberculata | reverse complement strand
AGAATTGGAATTTATGAAGAAACTAAGGAGTAGTGAATTATTTCGTTATTTTTGTATTTTCGAAGATATATGAAAGTTATTATGATGAAAAAAATATTCTTGCACAATTCTTAAAAAATCTTTTTTATTTTTAAAAAAATTAACTCTGGCACTAATAATAAATATCTTAAATGCAAATCCTTATTTTACAAATTTTTTATCATTTCAGGCTTTTATCAAGTTTTTCTAAGTTGAAAATACTGAGTAATACCTTGAAAGAATCCAAAAAATTTGACTGGTTTTGAATTTTAATTGAATTAATTACAAATTATCTTGAAAATTAAAAACAAGAATAGAAATCCCAGATGCTTCACAAATTTATACTTGAATTTTCAAAATTTTAGGTGCTTTGGTAAATGAAATATATAAAAGAAATAAAAGGTTTGCAGTCGCCTGAGTTAGGAGTTTATTTCAATTAATAATGGACTGATTTGATGTTTCTTCTTTTAGTTTATCAACGACAGTCTTCCTTTCTGATCAACAATTAACTATTTTTTTTTCGCCAAAAGATACATAAAAAATTATTCTGTCGAAATGGAATAACTATTAAGCATAAGTTTCATGAAGCGCGAATCATTTGAGATCGATTCAAACCATTCAAAAAGTTGGATCATATCCGTTTTAAAATGTCGATGAATATAATGTAAAAAACAAATATCTTTTTTTTACTTCAATTAAAGTCTCTCATTTACAAACAAATACAATTCTCAATTTCTCTTGTTGTAATGATATTTTTTTCCAGTTGTTGTAATGATTACTCTGCTGCCGTTGTAGCTTCTGATGAAGTGGTTTCTTAACAAGCTGTATCATCTGATTTCATCTGAAGCAGAAGAACGAGATAGCTCACAATTATTCCAATCATCTGAAAAGTGAAAACAAAAAATAAAAGGAAATAAAAATGAGAGAAAGTTAAAATAGTCATTATTTTCTGATAGAGAATATACCAGCCATTCTGGCTGCTAAGAAAAAGTAAATCATTATAACTGAATGTGATGCATTCACTCATTGGTGCTCTACAGAGCATTCATTGTGTTTCTCTCCAGATTCCTACATTTCGTTGTTATCACATATTCTCTTTGATTCGAATCCTTTCCCAAATCGAGCAGTTTTAAAATGTGATAATTACTCGATAACTTTTACAAAGTTCAGATAGTAAGTCCATATTTCCTCCTAATCTCCTCTCTTCTAGTCGTCATATTATTATTATTAAAAATAACCACATATTCCGAAAATTTGCTGTGATTTAATGTATTGAATAAATATATTTTATTGAATATATTTTATTGATATGAAGATGTGGTTATTTTAAAAGTACAGATGTATTAGATAAAATATACTTCTTGCTGCTTAAATCAAGAAGTTATGAATCATGTCTTCAAAACGATACAATAAAAATACGAACAAATTCTATATTTTATTATGGTAATTATATTTCTTTATTTGGAACGTTTATCTCAAATGCAAACTTCCCAATCAGTTTAGCTCCTATAGACTAGTGAAACAGCGATGCTTGTGTACCGTCATTGACGATTTCGCAACAAGGTGTTGTTATTTCTCATTAAAAATAGTGTCATTTTTGAAATGAAAACTCTTACAGTTTCAAAGCCATTGGCGAGAACTGATTCAGACATTCTTCGACAGGGATGTGATGAACAGACTACGGCTCTTAATCTACAGTTATTATTTACCGGAATTCTTCATTAGTCGTGTTATCCCATCTTTCTTCTTTCATTGCTTCTGACTGGTTGAGATGTTGTTTGAATTTCTCGTTATATTTCAAAGCCGTCATTGTACATAGAGTGTAGTAAGGTCGCCAGCGAAGAAGGATTCTAAAGATACGTCTTATAAGTTTAATGGTTTTGTTATTTTGTAATATCTTCTGATGTTTGGATATGAAAAAAAATATATAAGAGAAGTAGCAACCCAGACCAAATATTTGACGTGGCTCACAACTTTTTCTTGATATTTCAATTTTTCTATAAATCGTGAATTTCTTATCTCTTTTAGCGAGACACTAGATCTCCCATTTCCACTAAACTGTTTGGAACATTTCATGTGGCTATCATCTTTTTTTCTCAACTTCTTCAATGTTTGTATAAATTGTGAATTTGTTACTGATAAAATCCTTAGCGAGACACTAGGTCTCTCCAAAATTCTCTAAACTGTTTCGAACTACTTGCTAGGATCTCCTCTTTCAAAGCAATGAACTCTGAAGCTCAGGACAAATTGGTAGATTTTCATGTTTTCCATCTTCATTGTTTCACATAGTTTTGACAGAATAAAAAAGTAGAAAGGTTGAGTTAGTTCTCTGCAAATGCCGTTCAGGTATCTTTGAACGACCTCGCTTTCAAAGTTCGGTGAGAAATTTGGTAATGGAATTAAGTCATTGAATTAACAATGAAGTTACCCATTGTTTCAATGAAACAATGAACATTATCCATTAACATTATTTAGAACAAGTTATGAAAATACATTTTAAAATCATAACTTATGAAATCATAATTGCAAATCAAGAAATTCCATAAAGACGAAAAACTGTCGATGGACTAACCTTCATCAAATTATCCAAACAATGCAGCACTCATGTTATATCGGCAATTGTATTATAAGTATTAAAAATAATCGTTTCTGTTCGTAAGTCGTTTCCCGATACTAGTTATAACAATCTTATAAAAGCTTCACGATAATTTACTTCACGATTCAGAAATCATTTAATGATTTTTTTTTCTTTCCTTAAAGAAATTCTAAATTAAAAAGAATTATTTTCAAAAAAGAAGGAAATTACTTACAGCATTAAGTGTTTGTGAAGTGATATAAAATAACCCACATCCATGAAATACTGTAGCTGGCAAAGATGATACCACAACCCACGAAAACAACTGAAACAATACAGAGAAATAAAGATAATAGTAAGATATTTATTTTTAAAATAAAAAAAAGTCATTGAAAAGGAATATATGTACTAAAAATTGTACCCTCGAAGATCAATACATAATATAACTAGCAAATTAATGAAATGAAAAATAGAAATAATGTAAGTTCGTCAAATACGACTATGTTAACGATGATTCGCTGGTTGTTTGATTGTTGCTGAACCGATCTTTTTCAAATTAAACATAATTACGAATTGATTCATAGAGAAAAGGGAAATTCAAAATTTTGGTGGAAAATTTAGTTATTCTGTTCTTCTAATTTCAGTCTTTGAACAAAAGACAATTGGCCTTATTAAGATGATGGAGTTCAAATAAGGCCATAAATTAAAGAAACTTACTTTACTTTACTTTACTTTACGCGATCAGGCCCAGGGGACCGCGCGATGTAACAACCAAGGCTCTCCATCTGTCTCTATTTTCAGCTACCCGTCTCCAGCTCTCCGAAAGTCCCAGTCGCAAGAAGTCTTCCCTCAATCCATCCATCCATCTCTTCCTAGGTCTTCCCACTGGCCTTTTGCCTGTTGGGGTCCAATCCAATACAATTTTGGGCCACCTTGTTTCTTCCATCCTCACTACATGCCCTGCCCATTGAAGTCTCTTACTTTTCATCACCCCCACAATATTGGGCTCCTTGTAAAGCTCATAAAGTTCGGCGTTGTGTCGTCTTCTCCATTCTCCCGTAGCTTCATCCTGGATTGGTCCATAAATTTTCCTAAGGACCTTTCTCTCAAATGTCAGTAATCGAACAAGGTCTTGTTTTCGAGTGCTCCAGGTCTGAGAACCATAAAGAACCACTGGCATAATTAATGTTTTGTACAGTCTTAGTTTTAGCTGCTGAGATAAACTTCTGGATTTTAAAACCGGGTCTAGAGAGTAAAAACACATGTTTCCTGCACACAGTCTTGCCTTTATCTCTGTTTCAATTGACGTTACATCAGTGAAAATTGATCCAAGATATTTGAACTCTTTTACATGTTTAAACCTGGTGCCATTAACTGTTAGGTCTTGGGAACTCTGGAGTTTTCTTCCAACGATCATGTATTCAGTCTTCTCAATACTAATTTGCAGTCCAAATCTCGATGCTACCAATTCCAGGGTCTGAATACTTCTTTTCAATTCCTCTTGCGTGCATGCCAATAAGGCAATGTCATCAGCATAGGCCAGGTAGGCAATATTTTCATTGTCGATTTGAACACCCTGAAGGTTCTCTTTGTTGAACTCTCTCATTACCTTTTCGAGTGCCAAATTGAACAGGATAGGTGATAAACCATCTCCTTGTCTTAATCTAAATTAAAGAAAACTAAAGAAAATTGATAGTTTAAAGATCAATTGAATAGTGGCTACACACTTTAAATTAAACGTTTAAGAGTCATTTCATCTGAAATTATCCAGATTGGAATAAATTGGTTGCGTGACCATTTCAGAAAAATTTGATATTTTGCTGATTTGTTCCTCTGTGTAGAGACATAACGAAAGCAGGTATGAAAACATTTTTCCCTTTTTGTTTATCCGTGGCGGCCGTTTTTCCAACATGTCCGACGCTCAATTTCCACAAAATCACCGTTAACGGAAACTCAAATATCTCTTGAACTAAAGCAGGTAAAGAAATAATTGACAGATATTCAAATGGTCTATCTTTCCTTTCCAATAACTTTTCATCTACTTTTAACAGGAAACCTGAAATTAAAACCTGAAATTTGGGCTTCAATTTGCGAAAAATGCAATTTTTGGATTTAAATTGTAATATAAAAAGGAAAAATGTAAGACTTCAAACTTTTACCTTCAGTTGGACTATTCGTGACATGCAAAAAAAATTGTGTGTTTTCTGTAGTATAATTTTTCATTTCAAGCAGATTCTTGATCAATATAATTTATGTTGATTTATTAGTTACATTTATTGTAACCCAGATAAAGAACGGGTCTTTCAGATAGTTTCCTATACTTATTCAGGAGTAAAGACCATTCCATATTACTACGAATGTACTGGTTCAATTTTGTAAAGGAAATTGTCAGTAATGTCAGTAATAAATACAGGAAATAGATCAATTACACTTTTTCTTCTTTAAATTCTAAGGTGAAAAACATTTATCATAGAATGAAATTTTTCCCATACCTGAATTTCAGCTTGTTTTTCTTTATCATTTGTTTCAGCTGCCAACTTTATCAATGTGAATTGCAAATCATCAATCTACAAAACCAAGTTAGATTTATCATAAGTAAATAAAATTTCAATAATTAAAGTAATAAATATTTGTCATTAAGAATTAATGCTTTTTCTAATCATGAAGGAAATGCTCATCACAAAAGATAAAATGGTTTCATAAAATCTGCTACATTTAAGCTTAGATTAAAGAAAAAAAAAAAACTATCTTAAATACTCCAACCGATATTTCGTCTTTAATTCAACATTAAGACTTCTTCATAGGTCATACATTACAAATCATAAAAAAAAAAATAAACATTCTCTAAACTGAAAAGCAACATTACAAGAGAAAACAATAATAACATATCAAAGTATAACGGACTATTATTATAATAATACCAACAAAAGGTAATACCTAAGCTGAAGCATAGGATGAAACCGAAAAGGAAATACTTCTTTGGCACCTTGAATTTTAATTCACTCTTGAAAACCGGGAAATTAAAACAAATGACAAAAATGTTAGATGAGCTACAAATTCAGATCATAACACTCCAAGAAACAAGATTCACAGATGAAAACACTATGGATTCGGAGGGGTACAGAATCTTCAAGGGAAAAAGAGGTCGGAACCGTATGAGAGGAGGAATCCCACATCTTGGAACAGGCTTCATTGTATCACTAAATATTATAAACTCGGTATCAGATTTTTACTCTCCTAATGAGCGTTTATCCATCTTGACGATAAAATGTACCAACAAAACATACTCTCTTATTAATGAGCACGCTCTAATCAATAATGATAACAGGACAAATCCTGAAAAAGTTGAAATATTTTGGGAATCCCTTGAACACGAAATATCTAAAATCCCCCCAAAAAACGTTAAAATTCTGTTGGGTGATTTCAATGCCCAAATTGGAAAAGAAAAGAAATTCAGAAAAATTGTCGGTGAATACCCAGCACACCAAAGAACCAATACAAATGGGGAAAGGCTGATAGACCTATTCAAAGGAAACAATCTCAAACTAATGTCGACGAACTTCAAAAAACTGCCGAGAAAACAAAAAACTTGGAGGTCGCCCAACACAAGTCTAGGAGAATTCCAAATTGGCAATCTCTAACAAGAGATTGAAACCAGAAAGAAATAATGAATGTAAAAGTGAAAAAAGGCGCCAATATTGAAACAGACCACTACCTTACAACAATAAAAATGAAATTCATACCACAAAATAGGTTACAAAAACATAAACCCAAGATACAGAGAATTGATAGGGAGATGCTAAAATCAAAAGAACAGGAATTTCAACAAAAAATAAATATAGACTCGGACGACTGGGAGGAGATCAAAACTAAAATGGTCAGCACAGCCCTTGAGATTGCCCCACTCAAAAAAAACAAAAAACACAGATGGTGGAATGAAGAATGCGAAAAAGCCCTAAACCTAAGACTACAATTATGGAAGAAATGGTATACCACCAAGAAAAATGAAGATTATGTCAACTTTAAAGTCCAAAGATCTCAAACGGCTAAAATAATAAGAACCACAAAAAGAATTTTTGAAAAGAATCAACTTAAACAAATTGAGGAGGATTTCAAGAAGAATAACACCAGATCATTCTACAGAATATTTAAACAAAGTCTCCAAGGATATCAGCCCCAAAATTTATGCTTTAAAAATGAAGAGTGGAAACTGGCTCTTAACAACAAAGATAACTGCAATATACTGGCACAATATTGCTGCCTGACGATTCTCACCGCTGGCCAAAATCGTCAGCAACGGGGTGGGTGGGGGTCAGGTGAGGGTCGATGTCGACTTCACGGCATGCGTTGGACGGACTTCAGTTCACTTGGCGACGGGAAGGGTCTGCCTTGCCGGCCGGGCAAGACGTCTTCACCTCGGGGAAGGTCTGTCTCGGTCTTCGGACTTCGAATAACTTCGGCCTCTTGTTTGCCGGCAACGTCTCCTGGCGTTGGCCGGCTCTGAGCGAGGTTAAGCGGGGAGTGTGGTCTGACAATCCCCGCCGAACTGAACGGCGATACCTCTTGCCGGCGTCGTGACTTATGTACGCCGGGCTTCTCGGCTTCCAACACGGGGAGGGCAATTCTGCTGTCCGCGTTGGAGATGGCCTCAACTTCTCTGGCTCCAAACGACTATGGAGAGCTTCTCCCGTGGCTGGCTTGCCACCACACTAACTCAACTACTCTTTCTCCGGCTTGGAGAAACACTTGCGGCTCGCTTGCCGCCAAACACCAACTCAACTACTCTTTCTCCGGCTTGGAGAAACACTTGCGGCTCGCTTGCCGCCAAACACCAACTGCCTAACAGGCGCTCCGCGCCTAGTTTTATAGGTGTAGGATAAGTCGACTCGGCCAAGGTAAGAAGGGAAGGTCGAGTCGACTGCGCTGAAGGGGGAGCGGACAAAACGCCAGGTAACAATATTTCAAAAAGCTCCTGAATTGTGAAGAACCGAAAGAAAAATTTGAAAAAATTACCGCAGTACACATTTTCAAGGATTCAGATCCCCCAGATGTTACCGAGATCAAACAAATCATAAAAGATCTGAAAAATGACAAAGCACCGGGGGAAGATTCAATGGTTACAGAAATGTGGAAACATGTAGATGTGAATACGGTTCAAAAGCTACACAATGTCTTCCAGAACATATGGAAGATAGAGAAAATATCCGAAGAGTGGAAAACTGCTCTAATACATCCGATCCACAAAAAGGGAGACCGAACTGATGCTAACAATTACAGAGGCATCTCACTGCTTCCAGTAACATATAAAATATTATCTAAAACACTACAAAACAGATTGGAAAAACAACTAGATCAACAACTAGGAGAGTATCAAGCAGGATTCAGAAAAGGCAGATCATGCGCCGAACAGATCTTGAATCTAAAACTAATAATCAACTACAGAAAAACAAGAAACAAAGAAATTCATGTGACCTTCGTGGATTTCAAGAAGGCGTATGATTCCATTGATAGGGAAACGTTGTTCAATACATTAGAAGAATTTGGAGCTGACAAAAAAACGCTAGCGATTACAAAACAAACCCTAATAGACACTAGGTCAAAAATTAAATTTATGGGAGAAATTTCAGAACCGTTTGAAATCAAGACAGGAGTGAGGCAGGGTGATGGTTTATCTCCATTGCTTTTTAATTGCACACTCGAAAAAGTTATAAGAGAATGGAGAAAAAAAATGGAAATAGAAGGTATACAGAAAGTTAGGATAGGAAGAAAGAAGGACGGTTTGGAATTTGATTGTTTGGCTTTTGCGGATGATCTGGCCATCCTTGCAGAAAGTTACGAAGATGCAGTAAAACAGATAAATATTCTAAAAGAAACAACAGAAAAAACTGGCCTCTTAATATCATTTGAGAAAACAGAATATATGACAAATGTTAAAGAAGGTCCCAAATACTTAGAAACAAAGTATGGTAAGATAAAGAAAGTCACCAAGTTTAGATACCTGGGAGAAATAATCCAATCAAACACATTAGATAAAGAAGCTAACTTAGCAAGAACGAGAAAGATGGAACTTGCATTCCAATTAACAAAAAATGTCTATAACAAAAAATCTATCTCCATAAATACAAAACTAAAACATTATGAAACGGTGATTAAACCCGAGAGTCTGTATGCATCAGAATGCCTAACAATGAATACGGTCACCCAGCTAAATGAACTTGAGAAGAAGGAAAGAAAAGTAATCCGAAAAATTCTTGGTCCAAACTATGAAAATGGAAGATGGAAACTCAAAAGTAACAGAGAAATATACGAGAGAATAGAGAGGATTGTGGACACAATGAGAAAGAGGAGAATAACATTCTACGGACACCTTAGTAGAATGAATGATGACAGATTGTCAAAGCAACTCTTTAACTACTTTGATAAAAACCCCAAAACACATATAACCTGGTTTAAGGAGGTAAAGAGCGACATGGAAGAAATGGGAATAACAGCGGAAAAATTGGAGAATAGGGGGATGCTCAGATCAACAGTTAAAAATTTTGTTGGTTTTCAAGCAAAGCAGAAAAGGAAAACAGGAGGAATCTGGACAGATGAAAGACGAAAGCAACAGAGTGAAAGGATGAAAGAATACTGGAGGAAGAGATTGAATGAAGGAAGAAAATCACGAAAATTATTTTTCGTGGTCCCTAGTTGGCCAAATTCGGAAGAAGAAGAAGAATACCAACAAAAGACATGTCAAACCTTGGTTATATATAACACAGAAATAAAATTATATAAAAATTGGAAATAAAATTGGAGAATTGAGGAATAATTATTTAAACTTTAAAATTTTATTTATTTTTTTTTGTTTTTTAACAATGTTTCTCTAAACAATCCTAATGAAACACCGCTAACTTTTAGGGACTTATCTCTATTAATACATTGACAGCAGTTTATCAGGCAAGATAATTAGAGCTTTTTTGTTGTTATATGATGGTTAGAATTAAAATTTAGCATATGATTGCTCTGATAAGGTTTTCTAAAATGTTCGAATGTCAAACCTGTGGCATCATTAATTATATCAATGTCAAGGAATGTGACTCTATTATCTTTTTCTTCTTCCATTTTAAACTTTAAATCCTTGTGAAAATCGTTCAAGTAATTTAAGAATTTGTAAATTGTCATTTTGTTCCACCCCATATTATGAGTGTATCATCTACATATCTCTTATAAGTATTATTACATTTCTCCATTTCTTTATATAATTGTGCTCCATCCAATTCATATATAACTTGCATAATGTCCCTGAGATTGGACTTCCCATCGGAAAACCTTTATTTTGTAAAAACATTTTTTCTTCATATTTGAAATAACTGTAATTACAAATTAAATTCAATAATCTGAGAAAATTTACTTTACCTATCTTAAATTTATTAGCTATCATATCTGAAAATTTTGATTCTACGATCTTAATGTTGAATGTTGAATTAAAGATGAAATAACGGTTGGAGTATTTAAGATGTTTTTTTTTTTCTTTAATCTAAGCTTATATCTAGTGATACAGGAGTATTTTGAATCTACTAACTATATTTAATTTAATTTTTTTCTTTATGCTCTTCACCCAGCTCAAGGACCCATGGCTTTACTTGGAAAATAATGTTAAAAGGGAAAGAATATATTGAAATGAGATAATCATATAAATAAATAAAGAAAATAAAAATAAATACAGTAAAACCTCGTTAAGTCGTCACTCAAGGGACCAAACATTTTTGACGACTTAAGCGGAGTGACGACTTAGGCGGAGTGGGCATTTTTTTTAAAAAAACCCCACTGAAATACAGTATTTTCATGAATTGCTGTAGGATTCGGTGCGAAAAACAAGATTTTCAGAAATCAATACATACAAATGAATGAGTGGAAAATAAAAAACACTTTCTATAGTTACCACATTTTAATCGTTTTAAAAGAAAGGCAATGTCTGTCTTTGAAACGTTCCAGCCAACCATTACTGCCGCTGAAATCTTCAATGTTCAACTCCTTAGCAATTTCCATGGCTTTTTCTTTGAGAATCACGGCAGAAATCGGCACATTTTGAGATTTGGTATGTTTTAGCCATCGAACTAAAACCTCCTCGATTTCGTCAAACTTCGATTTCCTCATTCTCTTTCTTTTGTCTTTGCAGTCAGCTTCTTCAATTACTTGTTTCGATGAAAGAATATCGCTTAATGTAGTCCTGGGAATATATGGTGTTCTTTGGCAAAAGCTGTTTTCGAAACATTTGATTTTTCAAAAAGTGCAATTAAGTCTTTTTTTTTCTTTAAAAGATAACGACGTAAGTTTTCGTTTCCCTGGCATGTTAAAAACGTAATCGAACCACGAAATTGCAAGAGAAAAAAATAGCCCTTACAGCGGGGCTAACTCGCTATGAAATGAAGTCACACTCAGGAGCGGTCAAGAAAAACGTCTACACTCGACAAAGTTGCAGCGAGAAGTGTGCTTTGAATGTTTAGCAGCGAAATTCCAAGAACCCAAATCCTCTGAAGGGGTAGGAAAGGAATGAAGTGACAGGCATGGTCGAAAATTCCCCGTAAAGGCTTGACTTTCTTAAAGTGAAGGGGCGCGGGTTAAAAGACAGCATGATGGCATGCAAAATGGAGAAGAAAGTTGCTTTTGGCCATTTTTGAGGGTGACGAGTTATCCGGAGTAGAATTTAAATTTGGTGACGGGTAAAGGAGGGTTATTTTACATTATTGTGTATGAGATCTTGTCGGGACCAAAGGAAAACGACGACTTGAACGGAGTGACGACTTATCCGGGTGACGACTTAACGAGGTTTTACTGTACTTTGATTTTTATTGCTCTAGCTTTCATTGTATTCTTTCTTTAGGATCCGTAAAAGAAGAAGGAATAGTTGAAATTTAATTATTATGTCTTTTCTTTATTTAATTTTTGAAAAGCCCTTTTTTTTCCCCCTTGAATTTTCTTTCTCCTTTCAATTAGTTTGTATCAATTATTATTCTACATAAAGTTGATTTAAAAAAAATAAATAAACATAATATTTTATATTTCTATTTTTTTCTTTGATTACTTAATTTAATATCAAATTTTCTTCAATAAGAATTGTGCTTTCAGTAATGTTGGCTGTGCTAAACCATTTTTAAAACGAAATAAAAGTAATTTCTTACAATAATACCTTGTTAAATGAACACTTTTTATTTTACTTTTATTTTCATCTATCTTTAACTTTTCTTTCAGTCCTCTTTATCTACTAAAAATTAATTATCAACCTTATATATTATACTATTAAAACAGGCTGATATTTTCATTCTAATATCTTTTGTTATTTCTATTTTAAGCTACTTTTAAATATTGCGTCAAGCAAAAAAATTTACCTTTTTCTTCAAATTGTTTGCACTGTAGATAATAGTAGTTAGTTCAACTATTTCAAAACATGTTACATTAATATAATGAATTGCTAATTCGGAGGTGATTGACAAATAAATGTTCACACATAAATGTAAGCCAAAGTTAATAAACGTGATGCAGAAAAAAAGGAGAAAGCATATCAATTGTATCAGCCAGAAGGATTAACAAGGACTTGTAGATGTTTCTCATAGTTGCTAAATTATTAATAGAATATTTAGGATTCTCAATAGCTATAGAAATTCTTACAATATATTCATCAAAAATGTGGCAGAAATAGACAAAGCAAGCCGTAGTAATGGTAACAGCTGAATTCATATAAAAGAATGGCAAAATCATAAATGTAAATTTAGGTATCATCCTTAAAATACTGAATGATGCAATGGCAAACCAAGTAATAATTATCAATATTGAAGCAATGGTTCCAAGTGAGCTTAAAGAGAAATGAATGCGGTAATTTAATGATCCCAATGTTCTTTTCAGCTGTGGTTCAAATAAACCCCATTTTTGGAAATGAGAAGGACATCGACAACTAAAAAAGATGATTGTCCCAATTGAAATTAACTTCAATGCAAGTATGAAGTGTTGGATCTTGTATAGTGTTGAATTACAAGCAAATTTTCCTTTCAAATCTGGTTTATTTACTTGATAATAACAAACTGAAAGCAAGCAGCCAGCACAAAGAACACACGAATAGAACAGACTCCAACTGCACCAAAGAAGCCGCAGTAATTTCTTGCTTCGAATGAGGCCTTCCGCTGGGAAGAAACCCAACAGTTTGAGGACAATTGCAATTCTTCGAAACCCTTTGTAGGTATCTGTGAGCTTTCCTTGTTTCGAAAGTGCATTACTGTTTTTATTACTGAAGTGAAAAAGATGGTTTGGAGAAACCCTAGTCATGTTCTGTTATTCTCAGTTAAAACAAAATCTATCTCAGCAGAATGTTATCAGTAACAGTTGTTGAACAGATAAGAGACTTGACTTTATGACTTCCACTGCAGTCCGACCAACAACATCTGATTGCTTTCATAGATATGATGAATAGTTCCGTTGATCGTTAAAGGATCATTAAATGATTTTGTAATTAGTTTCCAAATTTCCTTGCATTTAAATGCCTTTTTTCCCATCTGAATGATTTGATAAAAGTAGCTATTACATAAACTGATGATCATGCTGTCTTTTTTTCTTTTTCAAAGGAAATTAAAATAGCGCTTGTAATGGCAACATAACTTTTGCGCTGAAAACATCATTATAAGTTATATTAACAGAAAATATAACGATTTTATTTTAATATTATAATATTAGTGCAGAGATATTATTCGAAACTGAAGGATTTTTTTTCACACGATTAATAGAGTATTTAGGATTTTAAATAGCTTTAGATATTCTTACAATATATTCTTCATAAATGTGGCAGAAATAGACAAAGTAGGCCGTAATAATGGTAACAGCTGAATTCATATAAAAGAATGGCAAAATAATAAATGTAAATGTAGGTATCATCCTTAAAATACGGAATGATGCAATGGCAAACCAAGTAATAATTATCAATATTGATACATGATACATTTTGTTTTATCTTATACTTAGTATAAGGTATTCTCCGACATTTGTGAGGTTTTGTGGAGCTATCCACTTACACAAGGTGGAGAGGATATGTCTAAATTTTGCATTCAATACAAAACTATATCTTGACAAACAGGGCCGTCGCGTGGTTTGCTGGCGACCGGGGCAAGATTTTGCCAGGCGCCCCCCCCTCCTCAACCCCCACCCCATGTGCCCCCACCCCACATTACATCTAACCCTAGGGATTTAAACACTTGATCTCCCCCCCCCCCCCCCCAACACCCCAAAAATCTAAAACAAAAAAAAAAAAAAAACGGAATCTCCAATTCAACAACCAAAACAAAAACGGAATTTCTTAATTTTTTTTATTTTTGCCGTTGCCCACGCGACGGCTCTGTTGACAAAGAATATTTGAGTATTATTTGATATTGTTATTTTATTCTTATAGATGAACGCATTCACACGGAATGAGTATTTTCTCCCAGGATACATGAAGTCTACAATATAACTACGATACATTCATACAAGAAGCCTGATATTAAGATTTCCATACAAAAGTGTACGGGTCAAGTACAATTCAAGCTTTTTCTTTAAATAAATAAGCTTTTTAGTCTTCTGATCAGATCAGCAGACTTATATTCCCTTTTTGTCTGTCACGTAGGCAAGTATCATTGTAATCTCATTAAAATACCATAAACTCTCATTAAATTATCATTAAGCACAACAATCTCAACAATTGCGCCTTTTGTATTCGCAACAAATTTTGTTTACAGTGATCATTTATAGCGATTGTTGTAGAGCTGCATTACAGAGGCGCAATTGTTGCGTTTATTGGAAATAAAGACATGGAAATTAAAGCAATATCAATTATCAGAAGATGTTGCGCAGCATTGTGATTGGCTTACTAATCGCTTTCCCTGCCTTGTTTTAATAATAGAATGAAGAGTTTTGGGTCAATTCGAAAATATTCCAGGTAGGAGCTAAATTTGAAGGTATTGTTTATGTAATTTAGATTACTTTTGATTTGGTTTTTTATATGTGCAAGATTTCGACATTTTCTTTTCTTTATTTCTGTTGAAAGTGTCAAGGATTTATATTATTTGATTTGTAAAATCTATACACATAGTTTTTCTGTCTGTTTTGCACTTTTTCTGTATCAGGTCTGGGTTGTTAGAATAAAAGTTCAAATTTAACGAACTTTAATTGAATGTTCTTTAAACATTGAATTTTCTTTAAATTTTGAATTTTTGAATTAATTTTCTCAACTACTACATTGATTTCTTTCAAAATATATTTATAGTGGATTTTTTTATATCAGGACAATGATACGAAGCAAATGGCATGTTGATGAATTTGCAAAATAAGTGTTGGTTAAACAGGAACATGGACATCAGAATCTGAATTTGTCTATTAATTTGATTATTATAAACTAAGAACTTTATTTGTCACAAACAATTACAATGAGGATTATTTAAATCTAACTTACAATGTAGATATATTGGATATTCTGGTTTATAATATTAATAGAAATAGAATAAATGTAAAACAGAGCAAGCCAGCAGTAACTGCAGGTGTCGGCGGGGCGCGGTTCTCCTCTTGTTCGTCGTCCTTCTCTTTCGCATTCTTCACAATCGTTGCATCAGCGATCATGTCCAGTTCTTTAGCGATTTCCTTTTGTTTTTCTTTAGCTGCATATCCTTCGTCGTATTTTTGCAAAATGTTCAGCTTATCCGAAATCGATAAAGCTTTACGTTTTATTGCAGTTTTACTATTAGCGCTGGCCGTAATGAAATCACTGCTACACCCCCCAACGAACTAAACAACACTAAACCATTCGAACACTATACATTTACCCGATATAGGAATGAGTCAACAAAACTAGTGCAATCACTCCTTCATCTGTGTGACAACATGTCTCTACAATTTAAGGTCTTTTTGTCGGACGAAACAAAGTAACGAAGAAACAAAGTAACTATGAAACAAAGTGTTGCGGGGGAAAGAACGAAGCGAGTACAATACTCGCTTTGGTCAGAACGGTTGGAGAGAGGATTATGAAGCGGGGGAAAAAGAGAGAAGAGCGTCTTATCCGAAAAATACAGAGCAGAACAAAGCGTCTTAACTGGTGGATTTTACATTGACTAGTATAGGAAATGTCCAGGGACCGACGGAAAACAGCGTCTTAAGCGAGTTTTACTATATGTGGAAAATAGATGAAATTTTTACTGTGGGTGAATTCTGGATATCAATCACCATGTAGTTTTTCTTTTTGTAGAATATAGTTACATTCTATTTTAATCCAATTTTTTAAAAATCAAAGCTCTTTCCAAAATTCATGCAACTTTTATTCCTATTAAAGTACAATATTTTTATACTTACTACACATTTAAGCTTAATAATGATGAGTCACTTCGTTAATTTTTGTATACAGACTAAATTTTACTAAGAGACAACTTACGTAGACAACAAATAATATGGAAATTGACTAAACTCTGATCCGTCTTCATATTATTTATATTTCGTTTTTTATTAAAATGAATTCTAATTTTCCCAAAGTTTGTTTGAATCACTAAACGATATGATAATTACGGGTAAGAGGATATAGATGTCATATTTAATACTGTAGAATTTTGATTATAATCTGCTTAATAAATCAATTACAAAGATATTCGGAAACAATTTTTATTAATTACTATTCGTAGAAACAAGAAATTGAAAATTTAGATAATTTTTTATTTCAAATCGTAGCTTTAAAAAGCAGAAGGAGAATTGGAGGACAAGAAACCTAAACGAAAGTAAAAATAAACAAAAACATGAAGAATTCAAAAAAAAAAAAAAAAAAGAAATAAGCTTTCTTCCGAACGTATAAGAACAAATATTCCTTATGAGCTTGGAAATTGAATAACCCTGGCTAATGAAAGAATCAAAGAACCCAAGACGGCTGTCCAGGGTTCCTATTGATTCAAAAAGTATTACACTGGGGTACAGAAAAAAAGCCGCAAAGTTAAATTTTGTTTTAAAAAATTAAACAGAATTTTGCAATTACATTTATCATAAGTACATTTTGTAATCTAGTGAATCTTAAGTAAATGTTCTAATTCAAAATCGAATATGAAAAAAGCTCGATTTTAACATGGAGCAGGCAAATGGATATTTGTCAGTTAAGACATTATAGCTAAAAATTGATTCTCAACACAAGATCTCGACACTAGTATATCTGTAATATCCAGTAGATGCACACCTTCCAATAATCCTTCCAATATCATGAAAAACAACCCTTTTGGAGATGGATAGCTGTTGGTCTGGATAGATATCAGTATGAATTGACATTTCTCTCTACATGTTGTACCTTGTCAACAGATGAGAAGATATTCTAAAAGTCCAAGCACCGCTTGAGGATTTGTGGTAATTAGCGATAATCACAATCTCACAGGCCAGGGATTCTGATGAATTTAGAAAATTGAAGGTATTTTTAGATAATTTTAAATTGATAAAATTATAAATATATATTTGAGGCTTCAAACGTGATTTAATAGTGTTTGATAAATTAAAACAAAATAAATTTGCATATTGTTATGTCAAGTGACAACGGTTAATGGAAACGGAAGAAAGTCCGCTAATTTCAAGTTTAATTCAAGAAGGAATATAAACAAGATATCGGGATCACATGAGTTATGAATGTTTTAAATTCGTCGCAAAAATAGTGAAAGACTTAATTTCTCAAGTTAAGAAATTAAAATATTGTGCGCAGTGAATAAATAAGATAAGGAGCGTAATTAAAGAATAATCCTAAATTGTGCTTCAGTTCTTACAATTAAACACATTAAAAGAGGACCTAGTGTTTATTTGTGCAAAGCTCCATTCCCG
>JAFIDM010120041.1:0-25040 GCA_023159025.1 Thereuonema tuberculata | reverse complement strand
ATCGGCCGCCATCCAGGCACAGGTAGCACCTTCACTAGGGGCCGCTGTGTCTTCTCGAATCATACGAAGGCGCCTGGCTGAAGGACAGTTGGTATCGCGGCGCCCATTACGTGTGGTGCCCTTGACCCCCACCCATCGATGCCTTCGTTTGGAGTTTTGCCGCGCACGAGGAAACTGGACTGCAGCGGAATGGAACCAGGTCGTCTTTATCGACGAATCCAGATTCAATCTCGGCAGTGATGACAATCGTGTTCGTGTGTGGAGAGCCCGTGGTGAACGCTACAATCCTGCCTTTGCTGTACAGCGACACACCGCTCCCACAGCTGGTGTGATGGTATGGGGTGCCATTGCCTACAATAACGGTCACCCCTAGTATTGTTCCGTGGCACCATGACAGCCCAGCGATATGTTCATGAAATCCTGCAACCAAATGTGTTGCCACTCATGCAACGGCTCCCAGGAGCCATTTTTCAACAAGACAATGCTCGGCCTCATACGGCAAGGGTCTCACAAGACTGTCTCCGCACTGTTACTACCCTTCCTTGGCCTGCCCGATCCCCAGATTTGTCTCCAATCGAGCATATCTGGGATCATTTGGGACGACGAGTTGGGCATCCCACGAATTTGAACGAACTAGAGGCAAGATTACAGCAAATATGGAACGAAATGTCTCAAGACATCATACAGAACTTGTATGACTCAATGCCCGATCGTATCGCATCGTGCATTCGCGCTAGAGGGGGTCCAACGGAGTATTAACTCCTCCGTTCTTTTGCCTTTTTCTCTGCAATAAATCATCCTTTTTCTTTGATTTTCTAATCATTTACTTATATCAAAGTAGTCATTACGTATGTAAATTTTCGTTTCATTTTGACGACTCCTTCTTGGTGCGCTAATTTTTTTGTCCATGAGTGTATATCAGTAAATAAACACAGTGAAAAAAAAAATCTCCTTCTGTATTCAATAAATAGATTGACCATTTAGATGCTAGTCCCGTTGGCCAAGAAACGTGGGGAGCACTACTTCCCGCGCACCTGTGGGCCTGTATGTCCTGTTTGGGGACAGCTTTAACTTATTTAGATGCACAGATCTATAGATCATACTTAAGAATGGATTCTGTTACAATTTAAGAGCTGAAACCTTCTTTAGAGAGGAATGCGAACACCTCTCTACTGAGCTCTTGAATAATTTTTTTTTGTTCGTTTTATTGACTTTATTTGAAAATTGAATTAAACAACAAAACAACGAATTCAAGTAATGTTTCAAGTCCTAAAACACACTCAACATCAGTACAGCCCCTTTCTTCATTGATTTAATTTCATTTAAGTGTTAATCAATGAATAATAACTACATTTCCCCATTAATAATAACTGCAAAAAATGATATATCATTATGTTATTTCTGGAATTACGTGAATTGAGAAATAATGACCTGAAATTTCTCCATTTCTTATAATTGGTTTTAAATGACGTTAATCTACTACAACTGAAAAAAAGTTTCATCAAATTGCTTAATTCTATTTGACATTTCATTTTTTTTTAATATAGTAATGAAAATAGTGATCCCGACCAAAAAATTAGATAATTACGATGAAACTCCCTTTTATAATATCAATGCCGTTCGATCTCTTGGCTAATATGGCATATGCTAAAAAAAAAAAACCAAGTGAATATAATTTTGTGGAAAAGCAAAACTTTAAGGGCAACCCCTAAAAATAAAAATTTTTCAAAATAATAATAATAATAAAAAAGAAGTACATTAACGTTAGGAAAATAAAAAAGATAGGAAAAAAAAACAAGTTACGAAAATAAGAAAAAGAAAAAAAAAGCACTCGCAGACACTGAAAAAAAAAACAACAGTTGATGTACGGATTCGAACTGAAAATCTCCAGCAAATTAGTCCCAGAACTTATCCATTAAGCTATAGCTGACAACTGAAATGAGATGATTACATTTCTAACATTTAAGTTAATAGCGGAAATCAAATGAAAATATTGCCAACTATCTCGAACATAGGGGGAGGGAGGGACGTTGGACCCTGAAAATACCCCATTTCTACGGTGACTGGGCCTCTGAACACGATGGTGAAGTCCTTTTGCCGATCCGACCTTCCGTTCGGGAGTTGTTAGGGGGGACAGATTCGGACGGACAGGATGAGCGCAATAGCTATCGATTTTGGTCACTATCACAATCATTCGCAAATGGGTCGCTAAAAATATCAATAAATAAATGGAAAAATTAATGAATAAAAAAAATAATTTATTAGTACATAAGATAGAGAAGACAGTGAAGGAGAAAAACAGTGGTTGCTTAACGATGAGTCGAAGAAGAGTGAAGGGTACAATGGCCACTGAATTTTATATTTTCAATTTTTTGTTATTATTGTTATTATCCTCAAATAAATAATATAGACAATAGCAACACGCAATCTTAAATTTGAAGCTGATGTCATGTTTACTTTTATTAAGCCACCAGTAGAAACAATATATGTCCAGAATTTGAATTGTCCAGATAAGAAGACAAGTGCAGGATTGTTTTGCACGAAGGGGATTGGTTGGGTTGATGGCGACAGGACAAGAACTTGACGAGAGATGAATCAAGAAACGGAGTTGATGAAGAAATCGTTTGAATATGAAGCTAAGTGTGATGTATCTACAAGGATGCAGATCCTACCCAAATAAATGCCTACGATAAGTTCTTGGTATTTATATGTGAAAAAAAATATCTAAAATATATTTATTCATTTTCAGCAATATTTCTAAGCCTAGTGAAAGCAGTTGCCATGACATCTAGGCAACAAGCATGGAACGCATGGGACATTACGAATTCAAGATATTTTGGACCGATTCATCACAGACCCTAAATAGGATAAAGTGCAACGATAATCTGCAAAAGACTAATGGAGAATTCAGGTCATTGGATTTCGTTCTTGTAGTGCATCGAGAAGATATGTAAGTTACTTTTAACTTACATATTTCATAACATCGAAGTGCCAAGTGAAAGACTTTATCCAAATATATTAGGATTCGAAATTCAATATGTATGGGATTAATTCTGATGAAGAATATAAGATTGCTACGTGATAACTTTTAAATGATTTCCTAAAATCAATTTGCAAGATAGTGATTTAATAAACTTACTTAAATCTGAGGTGCAATTACGTTAACATTGAAAACAATTTTATTATTATCAGGATGTTTTTAATGAGTTTAAGTGATAAGATATAATAACTATGATTACGATTCCTTAGTGAAATATCAACGTTTAACTCCTGAAATAATTTACTGTTATTCCACGACAAGCTTCGATTTTTCGAACATTTAGAAACTTAATTTTAATATTAGATAGTTGTGCTAATATTACAGTAATTAGTTTACTGGTATCTAGAAGCAATAGGAGCAGTGCTTTCAGAATTGTGAGTGAGAACTTATGAATGTATATAATCAACTATTCTCATCTCATTTGATCCTCATGAACTGAAATTGAATCAGTGAAGTGAACAGTTAAAATCTATCAATATAAGATTTAATTGTAGCTGTTTTAGAAGACAGTGATAAAATAAATCTCTGTATTATAAATGATTTTCATTGATTTGATTTATTTTCTTATATTTTCCTAACATTTTTTTCTCTTTTTTTTTTTTCCAAATGGAAGCATATCGGTTAACTGGGTCTATCTCTGTTATTTTTTCTTTCTTAATCCATTTTACTATGAAAAGTTTACCAAGATTATTGATTACATATTTTCTGTCTACAAAGTCTTCACGTTTATAATGTCACTACATTATTTGTCAATGAAAAGCAAACTTAACGTCCGTAATAATTCATAAATTGAGAAAAAAAAATTTCAGTTGTGATTTATTCTCTCAATTTATTATTTGTCAATTTTATTCTTTTGTTAAGATATATATATATAAACCAACACACAAAACTTGAAGCTGGTGGTCTTCAAATTTCGTAAAGCAAAGATTTCAATCAATCATTTGCAATTTAGAATTCAGAAAGTGTAGAATATAAGAATAAAAATTAACTTATATTACTAAACCTATAAAATTGCCAGACAGTGATTTGTGATTTGAAACACCAATATCCGCGAAAGGTCAATTTGCCTTATTAGGAAATTTTTAGTATTCTCGATTTCGATTGATGGCTTAGCTTAACGACCTGGAGTATCCGAATGTAGTGCAAGAAAAAACATTCAGGGTGATTCATTCTATTAGCAAGTCATCATAAATCGACAAAAGTGAAAGCCATTCAATATGATTTTATCTTTAGCTTCCAGCATTGTTGGGAACTCTAATTAACTGAGAGGTTCAAAGAGCATTCCATCTCTCCAGTTCGGAGGAGATTTTCTGCAAAGAGCTCCACCATGTCTTCAAAATCTTTGTTTCCAATGACTTTCCCATACCCTTCGTTTCACAGAGCATAGCTCTATCTCTCCACCATATTTATAACCCTATACCTAAAGATTCCCAAAATAAAAAATACTATGCTTCCATACCGTTCCACCCTTTAATTTTCCCCGCTCTGAAGCGCATCCTGAGAACCCGCAACATCATCATCACTTCCCCCATCACTCTTTCCCTTAACCGGTTCTTGAGAGACTCCTCGTCACCATCTAGTCAGAAGGAACCCAAAGGGGTTGTCTATGCAATACAATGCAGGGACCATTCTTGCAAATATGTCGGTGAAACGGGGCAAGATTTGAAAGAACGCGTAGGGCAGCACTCTTATGCCATTAAAAATAGTGACTACAATTATCTCACTGTAAGCCACACCAAGGCTCGGAACCATTCCGTAAACACTGAACAACCCCAAGTCATCTGATATGAGAAGCATGATTTCAAAAGGAAGTGTAAGGAATCCTTCCATATCCTACAATGACAACCTGTCCGTGGTAACCAACCCCTAATACGGCTTCCATAAGTAACCTAGCCCCTCTTAACTTCCACCCTTCCCTCCCTTTCCCGCTTGATTCTCAATATAAACTTTTTCATTGATAAAGTTTGATCAAATTTTACTAAATTTTGGTCAATTTTATTTCTTAGTTTAAGCCTTTCACGCATGAACATCCAACCCCCCCCCCCTCTCCCGCATTGTTGCTAAAAAAGTTTTCTCGACAGTTACAATATTTTTCTTACTCCACACGCACTCTTTCATTCATCTTTGAGCTTTACAGTTTTCTTCCCCTTCTTGGTCCGGCCCCAAGCGATGACACAAGCAGCTGCGACCCACCCCCGGAAAGAATAATGGAACGAACCCCAACGCACGTGACCCAGTTGTTTCCCTGAGGCTTGTAACGTTGTTTTTTTTAAAATTTGTATTCGATCACTTGAAAAAAGGGTGTTGTCGCTCAGAAAGTACTCGTGAAATGTATTTTGTTTAGTTAAGTTTCGAAATTTTAGTTCTATATTTGAAAGTGTGGTGGCCTCAATTTCATTCGATTTACTTATTCAAAAATGTAATGATAAATTTATATGAAAGTTAGTGAAAAACTTCTAGCATATCCCTCGTTAGTGAACGACCTGTAGAGAAACTAATTTCCTTCGTGAATGATCATATACAGAAGCAGGTTCCAAAATAAGATATCCAATGATAATAGCCAATATGTTGTTAAGTCATCCATAACAGGTCTCATGGTTTCATATTTCTTTCCCTTCCAGATAAGATGTTTAAGCCCCACTAGGTCTTTGGTAAGGTGGGGATTAGGGAAGGTCCTTAAGTATCCAATACATATTCGATGAGACTGAGATCGGAAGACCTGGTCAATACACATATTCAGTGATCTCCTCTTGAAGGTATTGATCTATTAGTCTGATTTGGTGTGCACGGGCATTTCCGACTTGTAAGAGAAATGTACTTTGAACCTGCATAAGAGGAAACATACGATTCCAGCACATCATTCTACATTATTCTTCTTATTCATTTTCCCCAGGTCTTTCCATCCATCTAACAAAACCATCACGCTGCGTTCATCTCAAGTAATCCTTTCAAGGATATTAGGATTCTCCTGGAATCTCTTTGCAAAACAAATCTGGAAACCTCGTCATTAGTATTGATCTCCATTGGTCTTCTGTTCTAATTACATGAGATGTTGCTCATTTGAAATGTTTCCTCTCTGAAAAATGTTAAAGAGACACTCAAGACCTCCTCTGTAAAGCCTGTTGCGCACAGTGGTGAGATACCGGTGTTCATGTAGTCCCAGCTAAGACAGATCGCAGCTGCGTCTCGTACCAATGCTGTTTATTCTAGCACGTAAACTAAGATAACGTCATTCGCGGAAGTTATGTAATCAGGGCTTCATTCGCTATGACATCAGTAAGCTGAATTTGATTCCACAGTCTGTGAACCACAAAAGGACACAATTCAGTAATTTATGCCACTTGGCTTGTCTCTGGTCTTCTGACGGCTCTCCATCTACGTTCATCTGTTAAATAATTTCTAGAAATGATTGCAACATATCTCTTGCTTCACAATCCGAAAACTAATTGAGGATCATTTCCCTAGTATCCTCTTTTATGATGCATTTTCGTCAACCGATAACAACCGCACACATTTGTATTGGACTATCTTCGAAACAATTCTTGGTCCTCCGTTTGTAATTTAAAGTCGTCCAGATTTGGAGAAAAGTCTCTAATGTTGATAATACTGAATACATGGCAACAAATTCTTTACTCCGCTTCTTCCATTAACGATAATGATAATTTTATTCTTAATGTACAGGATTCTTTCTGGCGCCATTTAAAAAAACAAAAACAAGATTATCAACCTATTATAAATTATGTCAGCTAATGGTTGATGAATTACGGATGTTACAAATGATTACAAAAAAAGTAATTTGCTGCAGGAAATTCTCGAACACATTAACAACGATTATGTTCTATTTTGTTTTTTATTTGACATTTTTATTTTTCCTTGTTAATGATCACGGGAAATGCATTAAGAAAGGAATAAAGTTATTTGTTTTCTATCTGTTAAGAAGTCACATTGTTTGATCCTAACAGATCATATTCTATCTTGAGATTTTATTTATTTACATTATTAGAAAAAATCAGAATACGATTGAATTTGCTCCTACCATTTCCTTTGTGATCCCTTAACAGATATTTACCGATCTCTATTAGACCGGATCCAAGCTAAAATCAATCCTAGATATTTACAAAGGGATTCGTAAAAATTGATGAAACTCTTAGGTTGTTTCTCTGTAGAAGGCGTATTTTGCAATTGGAGTCTCTGCTATTCTAGTCTGCTACTTAGTATTATTTAACTGCATTTTGTTACATTCTCATCAAAAGATCAAAAATTTCAAAAAAAAAAAAAGCCAATAATTGTAAATAAGGAAATTTCGCATTAAGTTATTGTAAATAACTTCTTTACAATAATATATCGCTTTTGACTTTTTATTTTTCTTTTTTATGGATCTTCGGATGAAGAAAAGACTGCATTTATTTTATATCTAGCTGATAATTGTCAAGTCAAGCTAATAATTGTCTGTTTAACAATTGCTATTGAAAAAAATTAGCAATTCTCTATATTGGTATTATATTTACTCTTTACTATCTGCAAACGCGAATATGATTAGAGTTGCTCCCAGAAGTTCTTCCGATGCTTCTAAGAGGCAACATTCGATTACAAATCTATCGAATCAAGATAAACTAACAGATGTCTACAAAGGATTTCGTAGAATTGCAATTGTGCTTAAAATCCTAGGATTTTTCCCCGTGGAAGGTCTACTTCGAAAGGATAAGGAATTACATTTGAAATATTGCAGTTGTAATGTTTTTTATTCTTTTCTACTGTGTAGTGGTTATGTCATGTCACTTTGCTACTTTCTCATTAAAAGACCAGAAATGCAAACATATGATCATGAACGTAATTCCTTCTTCAGTGGTATTCAATTCTTTACGATGGGAACAAGATCAATTTTAATCATATCAATTATTTATTTTTGTTGTCGATGCCCTTCACATTTTCAAAAATGGGGTTCATTTGAACCACAGCTGAAAACAACATTGGGATCATTAAAAAACCGCATTCATTTGACATTGAGTTCACTGGGAATAGTTACTTCAATGGTGTTAGTTATTGTATGGGCTTCGATCTTTGCAATCAATAGCATTGCTGTAAGATTGCTACATTTACACATATTTTTAATTTTGCCAATGTTTTTTATCAATTCAGCTGTTATTACTACGAAAGCCTGCTTTGTCTACTTCTGCCAAATTTATGGTGAATATATTACGCATATAAGCAAAGCCATTGATGACCCTGAAGGTTCGAATAGTAATTTGTGGCATTTGCGTTACAGCTACAGTTCCTTGCTAATTCTTTTGAATGATGCAATTGAAATGTTTTCTCCATTCTTCTGTATTACGTTTATTTACATTGGCTTTAATATTTGTATTTATACTTATGTAGCTATTACGTATCAAATTGGATTTCATTTTATTTTAACAACAGTTTTGGAAATAGTGAAACTGACAACTATTGTCTATTCTGCTAACAGATTGAAGAAAAAGGTAAATTTCTTATGGTAATTTTAAATTTTTGTTTTCTACAAATTCTCCAAATATTACTATATTTCGCAGGAAAATTCTTATCCTGCTTCTTCAGGCTTAAGTACAGTAAAACATAGAATATTATAACAAACAGAAAACAGGCAAAGTTTTAAACAACATAAGTACGGCAAAGGTTACAATGTTTACAATTGAAGATGGCCGTGAACGATAATTAATAAAGATTTCACGTATCTATAATTGTTAATGGATTACAATTATTGTTAATGGATTATAACATTAATAGACAACAATCATTGAAAGATTTCATGATTTTACAATTTTCCTTTAATTTTTCTAACAAAAACGGGGTAATTTCAATACCTTTTTGTTTATTGAAGTAATTAAAGGTATTAGTGACACAGGGGTCAATCATAAACCTCGTGTTCTTGTCATATATATTTTTATATAACACACTTACTATTGGGTCTATACAATGCTATACAATGATTTGACCAGTCTGAAATTTCAGGGTGTCGAGTCCGAAAAGCACTAATGTGTTCTTGGACACGTTCAGATAAGGTTCTACCCGTATTTCCAAAACATATATACGATACTTTGACTTGTAAACCACAGCCATTGTTTGCATTATATTACTTCTCTTGTAATCTTGTATTAAGGATCTTAAATTTTTGTTAGCCACTCTTATAATAGAAATATTATTAGATTTAATATTTCCATTATAAGAGTGGCTAACAAAAATTTAAGATCCTTAATACATGATTACAAGAGAAGTAATATAACATATGTTACTTATTTCTCTAGAAATTTTGATATTGTAAGGTGTACGAATCACATTCTTAATCCTTTGTCCATTTTGGGTTTACAAATGTTGTTTAGAAAAAAAGATTTACTTAGTATGTTAATTAGTTTTCTCGCGTATCATTGTATTGCATAATTTTTTTGAAGTCCTCAATTTTATTAAACCATTCCCTTCATCCAATGTATTATTAGTAATTCTCGATAAATTATTCCAGAATATTGCGTTTTTTGTAGTGAAATTGTGCATGGATTTATAATTTAACATAATATTACCCTGATAAGGTTTTCTGTAATATTCATAGTCAATAATTTTATCTTTATTAATTAATTTTAAATCTAGAAAATTAATGCTGCGGTTTATTTCCTCTTCCATCTTGAATTTAATAGTAGCATCAATTTTATTTTAAAAAATCAAAAAAGATGTGGAATTGTCTGGCTGATCCTTTCCAAATTAAAAATGTGGATAAATAAATAAAAATTTATAAATAAAAATAATTAAAATGTCATCCACACATCTCATATATTTGAAATCAATATTCTTCCACGAAAGGACGTTTTTTACCTCAAATTCATTGAAAAATATGTTACAAAGTGTCCAAGAACCACATTAGCGCTTTCCGGAATCGACACCCTGAAATTTCAGACTGGGCATATCATTATATAACATTGGGACACAATCCAGACCCAATAGTAAGTGTGTTATAAAAAAATATATATGACAAGAACACGAGGTTTATGATTAAAGCCTGTATCATTAATAGTTCTAATTGCTTCAATAAACAAAAAGGTATTGATATTAGCCCGTTTTTGTTAAAAAAAATTTAAGGAAAATTGTAAAAATCGTGAAATCTTTCAATGATTATTGTGTATTAATGTTGTAATCCATTAACAATAATTATAATCCATTAACAGTTATAGATACATGAAATCTTTATTAATTATTGTTCACGACCACTTTCAATTGTAAACATTGTAACCTTTGCCGTATTTATGTTGTTTAAAACTTTGCCTGTTTTCTGTTTGTTATAATATTCTATGTTTTACTGTATTTAAGCCTGAAGAAGCAGGATAAGAATTTTCCTGCGAAATATAGTAATATTTGGAGAATTTGTAGTATTTTGTTCATAATTATTATATGTTTATATATTATATATTTATTTGGAATTTTTGTTTTAGATGATACAATATAGCTTACAATAGAGCAATGCAGATATAGACGTTTTAAACAAATTCGTAATGATAATATCTAATTCTTACCGAAAGTTTCGAAGTAGCTCCTGAAACAATTAATAAATAATTTGTTAATCTTTTGAATTAATTTCTAAACTTCCTCTGTAACTTCTTTCTTAAATATATTTTTCATTTCAAATTGTCTTTAGTAAATCCTGAATAAAATTAAAATTCTTGTGAATTGGTGTATTGAACTTAACGATTTCATTCAAAACATCAGCTGATACATTTGGTAGATTTTCGGAATAAATCCTAAGATTTTTTATTTTAATTTTTTTATATATATTTGCAAAACAATATTTTTTATAAGTTTTGATAATAGAAATAATAATTGTTAATACCTATGTATTTATACATTTCTAATCATTTTTACATTCTACTTACTTTGATTTATTGGATTTGTTGGATTCCACAGATTGACGATTTGCAATTTATTTTGTTAAATGCAGCAGCTAGAACCAATGATAAAGAAAAGCAAGTTGAAATTGAGGTAATATTGCTATCCATTATGTCTTCATCATAGTTCATATTCGTAGACTGCAGAAAAGTTAAAGGCAAAATTTTGCAATACCTTTGGTATTATTAACTTTCTGAAATCAGTGAAAAACCAATCAATTGTAGATAAAATTCACTTTCTTTATTTTCAGTTGGCTAGCAAAACAAACTTTTAGGAAAATTTCAAATTAGAAATAACTCCTGGTAAATCCTGAATTGCTAAGAAATTCAGGGAAAACCATATTTAAAATAATGTAACATTTCGCTTACGTTTATTACTAACTTTAATTATGTGTTTTATTCTAGGCTTTTTCATCGATGGTAATATCGTCTATACCATCTACAATATTTCACGGATGTGGCTTATTTTATATCAGTTCACAAACTATTAATGCAGTGAGTATCTTTTTAGGTTAATCTGTTTAAATTTCAATTATTAAGAAAATTTTATCTTTAATATTTTCTGTCTCTTTAGAAAAAAAAAATTCATACAAAAGATTTAAAACAACTTACCAATATCTATGAAATCAAATAGATTAGAAATCATACTTATAATAAAAATATTTTCACAATAATTACTATTTAGAATAGTTTTAGCCTTATAAATTACAAACTACTTTTTTGGTTTGTAATTAATCCATATATTTTCGCATGTAAAGCTTTAAGATGCTAAAATATTCGCGATTTATAATTGTAACTGAATTAATTGCAAGAAATAAATGTATTTCAATGAGTAATCTTCTGATAAAGTTATTTGCCTAAAGAAAGATAACTATTTCAGAAAGATAAGAGGATCATCTAGTGAAAAAAAATCTGAAACTTTTTGCTATTTTACCATAAATCTTCTTAATTCTCCCTCTTCTAGACATTCTATATATTGAAAGGGCTTCAAAATCTTCAAATAAAACAAAAATAAATGTATAAAATAATACATTTATTAAAATAAACATTAAATTTTCGAAAAGACATGTCTTCTTTTCTTTTTCAAAGCAGAAAACAACAACAATACGTTACAAACAAATAGAGGAAAACTACACATATGTAATTTTAAAAAACTACACATTTTTGCTATTTTTTTTTATTTGTTAAAAATGGAGAAAGCTGAATGACATACTATAAATGCTAAACTTGTTTGGATTTTCTATCTGAACTAAATGAAAATTTGTTCATTATTTTCATATTTCATTTTTCTTTCATTTCAGATGGTTGGAGTAACTGTAAGCTATTTGGTTCTTCTTATTCAGGTGAAATCAGGTGAATCATCTTATACAAAAGCGACCATATTAGAAGCTACAACTTCTACATACTAGATCATTATAGTAAAAAGGCCATATTACAATGACAACCAACTGCAATTCAAAATTATAATTATTTAATTCAATTAAATAGCTTCTCTTTTTTCCCCTGTATCTACACGGTGTGATAGGAATTTATTAATGCTGTATTTATGCCTTTAGTGGTTCAGCACTGAGAATCAGAAAACTCCTACCATCATTCCTCTACTTCACAATATCTACAATGCTAAATCAAAAGAATACACAACGGAATACCAATACAACTTTCCATCACAACAGTTGGCTACTGATAACTAAAGTCCCAACTCACAATGAAATACAGCAATCAGTGATAATTTTTAAGAAAGATGAAGTTCAGTTTAACGTGAGTTATATATTCTAGAGAATGAATTTGAGCCACCACACATTAAAACAATTGACTATATTTACAATAAAATTAAAATACAACATGAATCGTTAAGTTCTGCTGATAAGTTTCTTCAGGTCAATGAACAAAGTAAAAAAGTTCCTCTAATTTAGAGGGAAAAGAACATTTAAGGATGTTATTCAAGACTTGGATACTTGAATTTAATTTTCATCTCATCATCAGATTGATCAAAATAAACTGCAATTCGACAATCTAGAAAGAAAATAAATGTAATAAAGGTAACTTTTGATGCAACTTTTTATAATAAGTAATATTATTTTCCTTCTATTTTTATAACAATTGAAATATTTAAAATAAGTAAGTAATAAGGTGGACAATATTCAATCTCTTTTCTTACTGAGTAATTTCTAATTTTTGTATGGACTCTTAAAAAAAAAGATAAGTCATCTTAAAAAAACTAAATTAACTGTAGTTACTGAGACTTATCCACAGTATATTGTATCCACTTCACTTACTAATATATCATTTATGTCTGCTATTCATCTATTTGCAATAATTCTTCTTCATCCGTTACTTACCATACGTCTTTCCCCTGGAGGGTATTGGTCTACTCTCCACACTGGGTTGGAATAGACATTTTATACTTCCAGGTGTTTTGGAACAGATACTAAGGGTTTTTCCAGGTCTTCCTCATGAAACCATTATGGGAAAAAAGTGAACAAGAGGTTAACAAACACAGGAAAGGAAAAGAAATAAACAGCAATGACATCGCCGGGATTCGAACTCTATTCCGATGCATCAGCCTCGTGGGAAGTCGCCGCCTAGATCACAAGATTATCTCAGAACGATACAAGAATTCTGCCCATCTTTAATCTTCTTAATTTATAAAAATGAATGTTTCTTTGTTTTGTTTGTCCCGTATGCGTTCCTATACCATCATCAGATTGCGATGAAACTTTGGTGAGTTGTTGTGCGCACCCCCGCGAAGGTTTCTGAATTAGTAGAAATATTTTACAGTATCTGGTGCGCGAGGCGTTTCAACAAATGAATGTATTAACGGTTTCAACGTTTGCAGTTTCCGGTGCAACTCGCATTTGCAACAAAGCACGGGGACAATCCCTACAAGTGTGGACTAAATTTGGAAAATCCATGCTTCACACATGGATAGCTATATGTGGCCTGCTCATACGTCGGAAAACTACCTGATTTATTCGCGTGTGCACCAGACGGAAAAACAAAAATTGTGCATCCAAAAGCACTTCAATAAACAGAATTAAAACGCAAACACTTCCTTTCTTTGAGTGGCATTGCAACGCATGCCGGATATAGCTATTAATATATAAAAGGCTTTTTTGTACTCATTACTTACTTAGTTTTAATTTGTGATTTCTTTTGAAAAAAACCCAAATATATTTAAGTTTCTTAGGATTAATTGGAAAAAGCTAGCTCAGTATCTATTCTAAGATGATATTAATGTGCGTTGAAATAATATTAAGATCAATGGCAAAGCCGACGCACCTGCCTAAATTAATAATTTAAATTGTTTAAAAAATACACAAATCAAACATTACTTTTTAAAGCTTGTTTAAGAATAAAATTATGTACAATTAAAATTTAGAGATATAAAATTTAAGATACGACCATGGTTTCGCGTCTGCGAAGTCGACGCTTCCTCAAGTAATGGAAATTTAATAAAGATTTTGATTTATATAAAGTTCGAGAGTCCTTGGCAGCACTTTGTGGTTCCCGTGGATATCAATGACGTCATAGATGAGGTATCCTGATGGATCCTGTAGGAAAATTTAATCATTTGTAACGCCTCCTAGCATGGCGGTTTCAGAGTATCAGAGTACGTAAATGAATAGTTTGATCAAACTCAGGCAAAATTACATAAACTTAAATAATCAAGGAAAGAATAATGCGAACATTTAACACACACACATAAAGAAAATGTAAAAGATTTAATTCTGTAAGTTGAATTAAACTTTAGGTATCCAATAAATATTATCTTAACGATAATATGGCAAACAATAACTTTCGTCAGACTTATGACTTTAGTAATGGATTAAAGTTCAATTTCTCAGTCAGTTCCAAAATAGCTTGAACACTTTAAAGCTAAAATTTATGGTTTCCACAAATTAACTTGATTCAACTAAATTGCTACAATTTGCATGAGCAATTAGATTTACTAGCATTTAATGATTACCGTCCATTCGTCTTGGTTCTTGCTTCTTCTGTAACGGCGTTCACCCATCTAAAAAAACGATAAATAGTTCGTACTTACGATCTTTATTTTACAGCAATCGTGGAACACGATGTACCAATGAAGAAACTCACTGTAGATGGCTCTAGTTACTTAACACTGAATCTGCTAGCTTCTGAATCGTATAACTGATGAACATGGCGACCTATGTTCCAAATAGTTGTTGTAGCCCTACTATGTCTGTCGTTGTCTCGGAAACGAACGCTGCCTCTTTATTTGTGAAAATCCTTTTCACAAGTTAAAAATGATGAACTGATTTCATCCCTGGAATCTGCATGTTGATTCACATTACACTTGCAGGCACTGAATATAAGCATTTGCACTTTAAGCTTATACTCATTGATGACATAACACTTAAGGAGAAGATTTCACCTTCTCATTTTGTTTGGCACAACATCTGAACATCAACTGTTCTGTAGCACTGGAAACATACACACTGCGTTGCTTGGTAACAGCGTGGTCGCTTCTTTTTAATAACAGAGCATGTCCTCCGCTCTGTTAACAATCGCATCTGAACGTAGCATGGATTATTCTTATTTGTTGAACGTTCACAACTGCACATACGTTGTTGGGACTCCGATGATAACCCTATTTTTTTCAATAGCACTTTTTAGTAATTATCAGTGCAGAATGGATATATCATGTGAAATACGGTGAGTAACTTTATTTACACTAGACATATTAACTATAATTTCACATCACAAAATCCACAGATCCTGATGGATTCTTGGACTTCCAGGTGGTGTGGAATTTCTGGTGGGAACGAACGGAACTACATATGCAGATGGATGACTTCCATTGGTTGTCAGCTGAAAATAAACTAATTGAAATAATTAATTATTATAAATAACATAAAACAGATTACTGAGCTATACGTCAATCTATTTGTCAATCTCATTTATTGGTTCTAATTTTGAATTTTTGAATTTTTTTTTTTCATTTTTTTGAATTAAAAAAAAATTCAAAATTAGAAACCAATAAATGAGATTCTGGCCAAATTAATAAAATAAAAATTAAATGACATTCTGACCAAAAATTTAAAAGTAAAAGCAATTGAAGCAAAAGTGATTACAGCTAAAAGGGACGTAATACTACTTAAATGTTTTAACAAAAATCAGAAAAGTAAGTTGGAAGAACAATTGCGAAAAATTGATAAGTTCCAAATCACCTCGTTCAAGAATAGAAACCCTATTATTAAATTAACATGGATTCCTCTCTTCTATGATAAGGAAGAGATATTGAATATTATTTCTGAAAGTAATGTTGAACTACGTGAAAATGTTATCAAGAATGTTTTGGTTAATGGGATTTGGATACTCACGGCAGATTATGCAGGGATCCTTCAATTGGTTTTTATCCCTAACACTAGATTTTTTTTTTAAGAAAAGGGGGTACATTCTATTTGAATATTTGTGTATTCCTTTTGAAGAAGACATTTCTGTACTGAGATGTTTTAACTGTAATAGGTAAGGACACAAGGTTGCGCTGTGTAAAAATTCAGTTTTATGTATTAAATGTAGTGGTGAACACCAGTGGCGAATATAGAATATATTTTTTTTTGGGGGGGGGGGGCAAGATTAATGTAAGGTTAGGTTAAGTAGTTTTAAATAATCACCCCATGATATACTTTATATCAGTTTTGCTGCTTATATTCAGATGGTAATTTGCGTTGAATGCCCTGAAAGCTGAATTCATTATTGCATAAATGCATGATTCATTAAAATAATTCAGATTACGCTACTTATTTTTTCCTTTAAATTCATTATTTCGGGAGGGCCTCGGGACCCCTTGGCCCCCTCCTTATATTCGTCCTTGGTGAACACAATGATCAAAATTGTGATTCTCAAGTATTGTATTGTTCGAATTGTATGAATTCAGGGATTGTAGAGAATAAGCATCGTTGCCGAGAACAAAGCATGCCCATTTTTTAAAAGGAATTTACTTGCCACCAAGAGACTCGTAGTTTATCATTGACTAGAATTGGACAATTTAATATGGGCAAAGGGTGGCTAGCAGAACATTACTATATTATCTGTGCCAAAGAACCCTATCTTTTGCCGGAGAATGTTGTTCCCTCTCCCAGTAGCTAATATTCTAGTATTAGTTATAATTCTGAGGTTGGCAGGGTTCGGTCATGTATTTTTGTGAATAAAACAAACCGCTTGTTTTATCGCAATTTCTCTCTCTCTCGACAATGTCGCCATTAAAGCGATCATTAATAATTTAAAATTTATTATTGTTAGTATTTATGCTCATAAAGGTGAAGATTTAGGTATATCGTTAAATATTCTTGAGGATATATTTCAGCTTAGTTTTAAAATAATAATAGCGGGAGATTTTAATGCTCGCAAGTTTCTTTGGGTCAATAAAATGAATGATGTTAGGGGCATTGCATTAGCTGACTGGATTGTGGGAAACAATGTTTCTCTTGGTAACAATAGTGAATCAATTTCAACATTCCATTCACTTAATGAAAGTAGTTGGATTGCTTTGACTTTATCAAAAGAGTTCACCATCTCAGGTTAGAGGATGATATGTGCAGTGATCATAGATTTACTGTTTTGGACTGGATTTGGTACTTGGTTTACCGAGGAAATCCTATTGTTTAAAGAAAGCCAATTGGGGTGCCATTGTTAAGTTCTTAAGTGGCAACATAAGAAGTCTAGAGCAGATTATTGAGACTGATGATTGTGAAAGTGCTGCTAAGATTTTTTCAGGATTTATCCAAGACAGCTTGTGATACTTATATTCCTTGTAGGAAGTGTGTTTTCAGGAAAACTGAAGGGCCCCGTTGGTGGACCTCTGATTTAAGGGAATTAAGGGCCAAGACCAGGGCATGGTGAAAAAAGTATGTAAGATGCAAGGATCCAATTGAGAAAAAGGCTATTGAGGTTAGATATAGGGAGGCTACAGAAGGTTATCGGAGGTCTTTGAGGCAAGCTAAATGGGCGTCTTGGAAAGGTTTCTGCAAAAAGGAAGCCAGGTTGCATCCTTAGGGTCTTCCTTTTAAAATTTTAGGAAATAAATTGAAAAGACCAATTGAATCCAAAACTGTAAGAACAAAAGATAATATTTGGACCACCTGAGATCTTGAAATTTCAGATGTCTTGCTGGATGAGTATTTTCCAGATGGCTTGTCTTCGAATAATGATAATATTTCTAATATTATTGAAAAGGATATTGACGATTTAGAAGCAGAAGATTTTTATTTTTCAAAATTTGAATTAAATGATGTAATTAATAATATTAATTTAGATTCATCTGCTGGGCATGACTTAGTTCCTGCTAAGGTTCTTCCCTCCATCTTTCAAGCGTTAAGCAATCTTTGGGTTCAGCTCATTAATAAGTGTCTAGATAGTAGAGTTTTCCGCAAAGTTTGGAAAAGAGCCAAGGTGATTGATTCTCTTATCTAAAGGAGATTTAGACCAATTAGTATATTCCCGGTCATTGGTTAGGTCTTGGACAAGTTTTTAAATATAGGATTTATCACTATTTAGAATCCAATAAGCTTTTTTGTTCTAAACAATTTGGTTTTAAAAGGAATCACAGCACTCTTACGGCAAACCGTTCTCTAATCTTTTTGTTCGCAATCACCAAGCACTGGGGGAACATGCTGTTTCTATCGATATTGAGAATGCTTTTAACAAAGCATGTCATTCTAGATACTGCATGTATTAAAACGTAAAAGGTGTCTGAGAAATCTCCTTGTTTTAATTTCCTCTTTTTTAAGAGATGGATCAATTCAATTAAGCGATTCTTTTAGATCTATTACTAAGGGTTGCCCCAAAAGGTAACCTTGGACCGACCCTTTGGCTAATGGTGATGGAGGATCTTTTTGAGCGGTTTTTTGAGTGGCCTTTTTGATGATTGGAAAAGGTCCTTGGATATTGAGGGTACTATTGATGTCGAGGCTTTTACCGATGATACGGAGGTTCTGATTGCGGCCTCTTCAATTAATAAGATTGAAAAGGTATGGGAGTCATTTTGGCAATTACTACACAATTGTCAAATGTTAATAAATTGACCATTAATACGAAGAAAGCTGCTGCTATCTTAGTTCCAGGGAAAAAATGTTTAAAGAAGCCCGTATTGAAATTGAATAATAATCAGAAAATTAATATAAAAGATAACTTGAAAATTTTGGGTCTTACTTTTAACAATAAATTAACCTGGGCTGATCATTGTATTATTAATATTAAAAAAAAGGTAGCAGTAAATTTTCATAGGCTTATTTTGATTGCCCCCCCAAAAAGGGGGTATGTCCTCTAAGATTAGGAAAATGATTTTTGAATCATTGATTAAGCCAAAACTGTTGTTTGGCGCTGAAGTTTGGGGTGGTTCCATTAATAATATTAAATTTAAAAGAGCAATGGACTCAATTGTTGGCGCAGGTTAGCCACAGCTGCTTTTTCGCCATTAAACCCCAACCAACAACAACGACTCAATTGTAAGACCTTTCTTAATCGCTATAGTCCGAACAGTCTCTACTGAGGTTCTATATGTTCTGTGCGGTATTATTCCGATATGGATCCAGGCAAATGGCATATTTAAACATCATGAGACGACAATAAATGATGGATATGTCCAAAAGATACGTGCTCACTTGTAGGTTCATCCTATGGTTAAAAAACGTCTTTCTATTTAAAAGTGGGAAGAAAATTCTGATATTTTCGATTATAAAATTTTTACGGACAGATCTGAAATGTATGGACAAGTCAGCTTCTCTATCGTTGTCAGGGATGCTATGGGCTCTATTGTGGATATTAGTAGGGAACGTCTCCCAGATGAAGCTTCGGTTTTCCAGGCTGAACTGGGAGCAATTTCCCAGTCCGTTTCTCTACGCCACAATCTCTGGTCTAAATCTCGTTTCCAAGTGGCTGTAATTTCCGACGCAAGAGTAGCTTTATTTTCTGGCTAATTGTTCATATTTGAACAATATGGCCAGAGACACTTATGTCTCTATTTTTGATTTTAAATCTAATGATAGATATTTTGGGTTAGAGCCCATAAAGGCATCATTAGTAATGAGGAAGCAGATGGAAGCAAGGATGCTTCGTGTTTAGAAGATATCACATTCTATTGTCCTACGCCTAGGAGTATTTCCCAACAAATTAAATTTAAGGACCAAGGGTCCTTGGCAACACCAATGGAGCCGATCGGATAAATGGAGGGCGTTATATAAATATGTTGATAAAGTGGATATAAATTGCCTTTTTTCTGATTTTGTTATAAACCAATTTTTAACCGACCACGGTAATTTTAAATCTTATCTTTTTAGATTTGGGAAAAGGGATGATTCAGTTTGTGGTCATTGCTCTCTGAAAGAAAACGAAGATCCCGATCACGTCCTTTAGAGATGTCATCGTGTAAATGTTAGAAATGATTTTCTCAATGTGTTGAATAGGAAAGGTTTAACGTTCTCGATTTTCGAACAGGATTTAATGGGAATAAGAAATGTCTTTTTTAAATTTATACATAAAATGGAGTCCTTTGATTCTTAGACGGATCATTCCCTATTTTATTGTAAATATTACTTATTCTTAATCTTTGACCTTTTATTTTTTTTAATAACTAGCCCCTTTTTTTATGTCTGTTGTATTTACTTTACTGATTTATTATTGGATATTGTTTCTGGTTACTGGATTGTTGTTATTTTTAATATTTATTTTTTTCTTCTTTATTAGAAGAGCCTTGTTTAATGTTATAGCTACATACTATTACATCAGGGGGAAGGCTTACAGTTTTATTTTTTATTCTGTCATTTGATAGTGGCCACCAAACGTGAAGACTTCTTATCTTTATAATATCTCGGGACATATTTTAACTTGTGATGGGTTTTTTTTATCTTGATTTTAGGTGCTTAACAATTTTTTTTAATTTTTTTTTCTTTGAATCTGGACTCTTGAATGAGTCAATGGTGAGAGTGGGGCTCGAACTGTATCCGGCTTTGTAGATAGGGTCTTTGGCGGTCTGCCGAGCTGTTCGGGGTGGGCCCCCGCTGACCAATTCATACCCATCCTTGGGGGTGGTTAGGGCGTGCGTTAATTTTTTTTGCACTACCCGTTCTATATTAAGTATTATATTGTAATGTGGGTATATGTATATATATATATATTGATAAATGTGTAAATGCATGTGTGTGTGTTTGAGCACTTACAAATTTGTTAACTTATATTTTTTATGTGTATGTGTAAGTTTATATGTAGTGAACCTAAAATCTGCTTTGTAGCTACGGGTCTCCTTTGTTTTTTTTTGTTTTTTATATGTAAGCGTCTAAAGTACCATTGGTAGCCGGACATATATTCCACACTGACGGAGTCGATTTCTCACACTCCTGTCGTCCAATAGCAGCGAGAAACTGTCCTTCGCCAGTTCCTTCGTCTTTAGCATCAAGTAGCGATCATCTCTTGCGATCAAATTCAGACAGCTTCCATTTTCATGTCATTTGCTTCTCTGATGATGTTCTTTAATAAATAAACTCAAATACCTCTATTTTTTGGGTGTGTTATATTCATTTCGCAATATCCCCATTATTTTGTGAGCAGTGTAGTATTGAAATATCGTTTATATATTCGACAGAAATATACTAGACTACTCATGCTCATAAAGGTTGTTTATTTATTTGGTTTCCCATCCGTCAGTTTATTTGTAATTCGAAAATGACAATTAGAACTATAATTGCCAAAACGTTGCAATATTTTAAATATAATATTCTGACTTAACCAAATTCTGTGTGATATTGAAAAATAAGCGCGTGTACATGGAAGATGTTGGAATATTAAAAAAGAGAGTCAAGAAAGAAAGAAGCTCTATTTCTATTAGGTAGAATACTGAAAAATCGTTATTTGTAATTCAAAAACCACTGAAAATTATCAACCAATATTACTAAAAATCTTTTATTTCTCTGGTGCAATTGTTGTAATTTGTGAAAATAGAAGTAATTTCTACAAGTTCACTATGTGAATCGAACATGCAACTTTCTGCTCCCAGTTAGACGCCTTAGCCATTAGACCACGAGGACTACATTGTAATCTATAAAAACTAAAAATATATCATAGATATACGATTCATACGCTGGTTCTAAAAGCAGTCGTGGATTGAGAGAAAATAGACATCAAAAATTAAATTAAAAAAAAACTTTTAAAAAATTTTAGTTTACTTGATGTAATTTGTGTGTGTTTTTTTTTTTAATAAATAAAAAGTTGTTTTCCGTTACATAAGCGAGGCTTCCGGAGCGAGCGACGGGTAGCCGACTAGTTAAAACAAAAAAATGCTGTAAAATCTGTAAAACTTATCTGTCTAATTAGTAGAATTGTATTCAACACGATCTGAATTCAATTTAGCAAAAAAACAAAACAAAAAAAACCGGAGCATAGTAAATAAGAATATAAACAGCTGAAACTCCTCCACTTGAACTCGAAGGCTTTAGTATTTCTTGTACAGGTAAAAATCCAGTAATTTTGAGAGCCACTGGCAGTTTCTGAAATCCTTCATAGATTTCTGAAGATCTCTATTCATTATTAAGATTTATAGGAAGATGTCTGCAGCATTTTTAAAAATGATGTCTATCCTTTTTGTTTTCGAATGAGAATACTAGGAGATAAAGGAATAATGTGAGGTGTTTGAAACGCCTTAAGTTAATGAATATTAGGCACATCGATCTCAAACTTTGGATTGTTAGCTTATGAATCATGAGGAGTGCAAATCTGTAAACTTATTAATAGAATTGTAATCGATATTTGTAATAGGTGAGCATAATCATTTTTGCATTCCCCTATTGAATGAAATTGAGATTCCATGAAATGAATTAATATTTATAGTCATCAATTGTATATATATATTTTATGGTTTGAAAAGAACGAGAAGTGAAAAATAATGTAACATTTAGGAATTAACATTAACAAATAAAAAGTATACATTCCGTAGATTTCGAAGCTTTTAAAAAAAACATGATTATTGATCTCTAAATTTTACAGAAATTTTATCTTCATCTAATTTTGAATATTCCATGAGTTAAACAGAAATTCCAGTAAAGGTTTTAACGTTTGGACTTACGCTATGTAATGAAAACAAACGTACACAGTTAGTTATAAAAAAAAATATATTAAAAAATGATTATACGTTTTGACCTCATCTTTTGATCTTTCTCGAATAATTTTTCAGCTGCAAATCACTGATATAGGCTACATACAAAAAAATGGCAAAGGAAGTAGGTAATCAGCTTGACCACGTATCTCAGATATCCCATTACTGCCAATGGTGTGCTTTCTCCGGGTCTTTAGAGTTTCACCAATGAGAGTCCAGGAACAGCTAACCAATGAGATCTTCATTGTGATTAATCCGTCATCAACACTCCACGTGCGCTTTTGTTTACATTCAAGTATCTACAATTAAAAAGTCAAAACAAAGGGGGGGAAACACGATTTCTCTTTTGACAAAAAATTAAAATTCATTTAACATTAAAAACATTTTAAAAAACTAAAAAGGATATTTTCTTTTATCTTGTCATGAGATGGACTGGATTAAGTATTTTGCTTAATCCTATGAGGCTGTGTATCAGTCTAAGTGGTATTGGGATATACTCTTAATAGATAATGTATCATTGAAGTATGGAGATTGTGATAACTGAACTTTTCAGTTTTTAATGCTGATTCTCTTAATTTCCTTTCGAAGTTACATTTCCCATTGCGAAAATAAGTGGTTTCCAAAAGTCAGACTAATGATCGGTTTGTAATACATCCGTTGCTGTTGCATAATTTTAATCCTTCTTTTGAATTGTTCTTACATGTTCTTTTATCAGGGTTTCTAACAAACGTTTAGTGTCTTCTATGTAAAAGACACTAAACGTTATGCATGCATTGCCGTACTACATTCGAATGCTCTAAAGACATTTTTGTTTGTCGAAGTCGCACAAAATTACGAATGATCAGGTTACGTAGTGAAATTCGTAGATTCGTAAGCATACTTAGGTACTTCACACAAGAGACAAGCGCTCTCCTTTTATTACGACAGTTTACTATGAATTTATAAGTAGCCAGAAAATACGAGTAATTTAACTTTGGTTGAATTTCTCATCAAACTTAATCCATTTCATTAATGTGTTTTAGTAAAGTCATTGAATACACTAGTTTCTTAGGCCTGTCAATAAAAGCATCGAACATTGCAAACGCGCATCTATCTACGATTTTTTTATATGTTGTTAGGACCCCTAAGAGTAGTGTATACCCAAGTTTGCAACCCTGAAAACCCTGTGCTACTCCTGTGGTGTTCGAAAAACTGCGAAATTCGGGCACTTGTGTCAGTTTTCTCGAAAAAAACACCGAAAGGAAGCGTTTTTCGGGTATCGTCACTCTATACTTTTGTAAAGCAAAAGAAATTTGCTACAATTTGAGCCCATTACGAGCTCTCTAGGTACATTGGTTGCGGAGATATAGCTAGTCAAAGATGGGCAACTTTTTCCAAAAACTGGAAAGTTATCGGTAGGATCATGTTCCAAGACACGTACCGGCTAAACTAAAGGTTCTAGAGAAAGATCATGAAAGAAGAAGTTGTAGAGAATTAAATTAGCTGCAATTTGATTTCAAAATGGTGCCTCTGGGCTTCATAGTTTCCTCAGAAACGAAAAAATAGTAAGACATCGGAATTTGGAAAAATGAGGAAAACATTGTACTGAATCATGTTGGTATGTATTTCTTTAAAAACACGTGCAAGAATGTGCAGTTAACATTGTAGATGTAACATATGGCTTCAAATAAACATACACTAAACAAACAAATGTAAACATAAAATAAACAACGGAAACATAAATGTAAACAAGAAAATTCTATGTACATAGTCAAGCATAAACACCGCAGTAGTTTAGAACTTCGCCCTTTTGGAAGGACCTGATCTCATCCAATCGGGATCATTGGGGGAGGGAGTGGGAGGATGGACGACGTTTTCTGGAGGTGGAGGCGGGTCGTCCATTATGATGTTGGTTCGTCCACATCCTCATCCTTCTCGTCCAGGACGATAGGGGTGACGTTTGCGCTCTTGGCAAAAGGAACATAGGATGGAGCACTTGAGCCCTGACTTT
>JAFIDM010119896.1:0-10014 GCA_023159025.1 Thereuonema tuberculata | reverse complement strand
ATTTAAGGGCGCACGAAATACAATATTAATAACTAATACAAATAAACTGAGAACCTATCGGAGGAAATACCTGTAGAACGCCAGTGTCTCCTAGTCGTGTATGCAGCCTGGAGAACAGTCCACGGTGAAACAGGAGATGAGGGTACAAGCTTCAGAGGATTTATTTTTCAAGTTGTAATGGCCGCTTTGGAAATATTTTCAGAAACAGCAACCGGAAGTTGATGTCATGAAATCTGTTTCGAAGGCTAATGAATCAAAAAAAAATCCGGAAGTTGACGTCATGAAATCTGTTAGGAAGACTAATGAATGGGGAAAAAAATTTGAAAGGGACAAAATTTTTTCGAAATTTACCAAAACATATATCATGCAGCTCAGCAGACCTAACTTAACGGAACCTACAGCTAATCGGAATAAACGATTCGGTCCTTCAGACCTCATTATGAAAGTTGTTTCGTAGGCTAATTAATGGCAATAACGGTTCGGTCCTAAAGGACCTAACACTTTGAAACGGAAATAATTATCAAATACAAAAAAAAATTGGTATGGAAATTATTAAAAGAAGCACTTACCTTATGTTTCTTTGTCTGCCGATTGAGGAGGATAAACTGTTGCAACCGACTTCAGGAATGAGGCAAACATCTCCTTGAAGTTTGCCTGGAATTGGCGACACCACATGAATTCTGCCAGGTAACTATCGAATTGGTCTTTCCCCACACTTCGGACACTTATATTCCTTAGCAATTAAACCAGCATCCTTACAAAAATCAATCACATCTTTCTTACATCCATCTCTCAAGCGTGCAAGATAAACAAAATCACATGTAACCGCAGAAAACCTTTCACAATCATTCATTTTCGCAGCGTCAAAAAAAAAACAAAAAAAAAAACACACCTCGAACCACGAAAGCCGTACTCGAAAAGAACGAAAACCACATGATTCGAAAAACATGTGGTTTAAAAAACACTTGATGTTGAAACAAGATATCTATGTATCGCTAAGCGACGACGCAATCGCAAAATGTCACCGAGCCACGTATCCTTCCGAACACAGCGATTGGCTTGTACCCTCTTCTCCGGTTTAGCCCAGTCCACGACGTGGATGATGTCGATCGGGATACCTCTCCCGATAAAGGCGCTCCGCCTCGCAGTCATTTCTATTCGTCAGTTCGTAGACGAAATGCATGTCGCGCAGCTCACCCTTTGTGAAAGCCTCAGACATGAAACAACCGCTGGTTCAATCTTCATAGCGACGCTGGTCCAATTCTTCAAATGTAGAGAACTACTTGTAGCCAGAAACGCCTATTTATACCCTCATTAAAAGTCCCAGATCGTCTTAATAGGTGATAATGCATCTCTTGACCGGCAGTTTTCGCGGCAATCGCAGACATTTCAGATCTTTACAATACAATATTAATGAAACACTTAAATAGTCACGAAACTGGGAATTACAACCACACAGTGATTTATTAAACATACTGTTTGTCTACAATACTTATATCAACCAAGAAATAAATCAAATGAATAATTTACATACGGTAAGTATCAGAAGACGAGGGGAGACGCCATAGCAGGAAAACGCCACTCAACTAGCGAACGGGAATCGAAGCCTCATCCACCTGGTTAGTAGGGGTGTGCTTTCCCTACACATCTATCCCTTCCGTGTACAGTCATCACATTAGGACCATATAATATTTTTGCAAATGCTTATATTTAAATATCATATATTAATCGTTAAATGTGTTATTATTTCTTATTATATGATGAGTACATCCTATTCTTAGTAACGTTTTCACATAAAATTGTTAGTAAGCAACACTGGTTGCCCACTGTCAGCTGTCAAAGTCAAACTATCAGTACAGGGACTTTTGAGGTTAATACTAGCACGTGTGTTTTCTTAAAGTTTTTTTTTTTGTTTTTTATTATTATTTATTATTAATATTTATTTATTTTTATTTATTATTCATATTTATTTATTTTTATTTATTATTAATATTTATTTGTTATTATTTATTATTGTAAAATGTGTAAAATTCGATTGGTTTTTATTTTATAATAATCAAATAATGAACTAAGTTATGGAAATATAAGCTTTAAAATTAACTTTCATGATCAGACTTTAGTGAAAAAAATATCCACATTCAATAATTGCAAAAAAACTCACTCGTCCTAATGTGATGGCCACCCACTGTAAATGTAATTTATTGATTAATAAATTCAACTACTATAGTTGTAAACGTTTATACTACGTTCGTCAGTTTGCAACCGCTATTCCGATTTTTGCTTTTTCTCTATCTTGCTAGTTTTTATTTTATTGTAAATAATTACCCAAATACTGCATAACACAGAATAAAATTAAAACAAACAAAAAAAGCGCCCCCAGACCAATGTGTGGGCTCGCCTGCAAAACATTTCGCATGGTGTTGGCAAAGGATATGTTCCCTCGAAAAGTATCACTTTAGGACCACCTAGCGCCGTAATGGGTCGTTTCCGGACATGAGTTCATTAGGAATAAATTTATCCTTAGCCATGCCCCGACACGTGGTTTGAATATTACACACGAATTTTACAACACTTTGTATATAACGTTTGACATTTTATTTTTTTATTTTTTTTATGGCTTGTAAACTGATTGAGTGTTTTTAAAGTAAATGTCTAATAAACTTTAACTTAAATTTGTACTCAGTTAAAACTTTGTTTGAATTTACGTAATGTTTTCGATAAAAAAATTACTGCCAAAAGTCTTAATTCAAATGATATGTTCTTGATTTTGAAATCACCATTTGTAATCATTACATATTTAAATGCTTCAATTCAATAGAGCTCTGAACCAGAGACATCTTTTAATTTACAATAATCAATATATAAAAGTAATGCTACTTTTGGATAATTATGAAACCATCAGAGTTATCATCATTTCAACCTTCCACTTTTGCTGAAACTCTGGATTTTCCGTTTCAATTGGAATTTTCTTATAAGTTCATTTACGCTCTTAGAATATTAGATAATAAATAAAATAATTATCTCATTCTAAAAATGCTCCTTAAAATCTACAAAATTCACCTCAGTTACTTTTTAAATTAAAAAACGTCTTACAAGAGAAATTGACGAGAAATTTCTTAAACAAATATTGTGTTTTTTTAGATTTAGACATTTAGATGCTTTAAGTTCGAAGCTTACATAAGACGCTTGAAACAAATTCTTTTTTGAATTTTCTCCGTTTTTTTTTTGTTTTTTGGTTAGTTTTTTCTTTCTGTCGATCACATTTTTAAAAAAATTTTTATCATTGATATCAGAGTTCTATTCTTTAAAATGAAAGAAAATAAATAAGAGCTTGAAATTTTTTAGCATATAAATTACACAGTTCAATAAATTGTTTTAAAAAAAAAAGTAAATAAAATAAAATAAAATAAAAAAAGCTATATTGTTATTTTATTAGTAAATTTTCGGCTTTAAAAAAAATCATTTTTGCTTTTATTTATTCTGGTTCTAAAGATCCCAAAATAAATGTTTTCATATAGGAATTATTTAGGAAAACAAGTATCACTGAAGTTAATTCCAAATTCAGATAAATAAGTCCTTTTTGTATGTATCTCTAAAGAATACAAGAAACCCAAGGAAACGAGGTTATCAAGGTATGGTATGCGTTACGCGAAGGGGTTATTGGGGATATGCCGAAAAAAAAAATAGTTAAGGTACTCATAAAATAATTCTGAGGAATCTATCTGTATAAAGAAAGTTCTTGTTTTTTTCTGGTGCTACCTCCTCCGAGACAACGGAAGACACAGAAATACAAATAAAGCGGCAAATGTTAGGTGTAGCATTGAGGATGATCACAGCTTCATTTTTATCTACATGAATCAACCGACAGTCACGTGACTTACGATCAAACATGAGGTCTCACAGAGAGGGTCTCCGAGTCGAGGTTGTGAGAAACAGGTCGCCGTCATGGGTGGTGAGAAAATTATCTCAGAATCCAAGATCACGTGATCACAGGTTGGCTAGTGTACAATACACTAATAGTTTAGTTTATTTATTTACTGAAGAATAAACCGAATGGAAATTGATTGAAAATTCCTTACAAAGTTACGTGTTGAATATATACTTTTACATTAGAAACAGGATTTTTTCGATCAGAAATCTTTTAAGAGGAAAAAATGTAAAGTTTTTTTGTTTCAGTCGAAATACGTTTTTTTCTGTAATGTTTTCTCTAAAAAGTAACTAAAATTTTCAGTACCGGTGGCTATCGTTAATTTTTTCTTTAATGACGCAACATATAAAAAAAAAGAATTTTTAGCGGCCCCTAGGTTACAGCTTGCCTGTAAGACGTAGTGGACCGCTGTTGCTTTTATGCTTTTTGGATGTCAAACTTTGTAGTAGCCAAACGGTTAGAGATATTATAATGAAACTTTGACCATTATGTTCAGCATCAAAAAGTAGGTCACCACGTAAAAAAAATCAGACCTGTAGGACCACTCCCTGACCGGAAGTTGGGGGGTCAATTGCAGTCGCTTCCTATAAAAGTTTGTTTCTAAAAATTTTGTTTAAAATTGTGTATAGTATGGGGACCGTTTTGCTTTCGACACTGCCTAAAAGCATTAATTACTTTAATATAAAAAAGTTTAACGTGCCTTGAATTTAATATTATTAGGCCTACTATACTGGCACTCGTCAACAGCTAAAAAATAAATAAAAAGATTAACGACTCCTGATAAGGGATGATAGACTTTTAAATAAGGTAGGGGATTTTTTAGCTTGAAAAAGGAATTATGTTTTGATATTCCGAAACGTACGTTGCGATTTTATTTATTTTTTAGCTGTTGACGAGTGCCAGTGTAGTAGGCCTAATAGCATTAATTACTTTGTTTTCTTTATGATTTTTCGGACTCATGCTTGTTATTAAATAAATATAATAAATATATTTTTAAATTAAAATATAGCTTTTCAGTATAAAAAACAGTTTGTTGTTTTAAACTATGGCGAGAGCGCCTTCTAGTTGACCGTCAATATGGGGAAATCTCGCTGAGGAGTCCTAAAAGGACGAAACAGCTGTCCTAGATTCCTGTTGACCATAGCTGAAGGCGTGAGTGAATTGTGAATCTTATTATTGCTTTTTTTGTTTCAGTTTGTGCACGCTAAACTGTCCCACGTATAACCAGTTAAAATTTGTCTTAATTTAAATAGCAGAAAAAAGAAACCTAGAAATTAATAATTTTACCCAAATGTCTGATATTTTTTTATAAGTTCATTCACGCTCCTAGAGTAGTAGATAATAAATACAGTTGACTCGCGATAATCCGACATGCTCGGTAGTCCGACGCAGGTTGGTGCGAAACCCGACCCGATTGAGGCGGTCACGGAGGTGAAATGCACAATAACTTGAGATGAAGTTATGTCGGCTGCAAACACTTTGATATGTTGGTGTGAGGAGAGTAATTCTACTAGGAGAACATTTTAATGTTAAAAGATACTCTAGAAAAAGCCATGACAGACTCTTTATGTAAGAAGAAACAAAAAACGATTACAGATTTTTTTAAGCCATAAATACCTGTAAATAAATGCACGTATTTTTATTTTTTATTTCAAGATATAAAATTATATATTAAAACTATGCCTAATGAGTTTTTTTTTATGTGCTCAATGGCCGTAAAATATGTACTCAATATTGTGTGTGCTTTTCGTGGTGACTGGTTCGTAGTAAATAAAGCAGGTAAGATAAAGAAAGTCACCAAGTTTAAATACCTTGGAGAAATAATCCAATCAAACGCATTAGATAAATAAGCTAACTTAGCAAGAACGAGAAAGATGGAACTTGCATTCCAATTAACAAAAAATGTCTATAACAAAAAATCTATCTCCATAAATACAAAACTAAACATTATGAAACGGTGATTAAACCCGAGAGTCTGTATGCATCAGAATGCCTAACAATGAATACGGCCACCCAACTAAATGAACTTGAGAAGAAGGAAAGAAAAGTAATCCGAAAAATTCTTAGTCCAAACTATGAAAATGGAAGATGGAAACTCAAAAGTAACAGAGAAATATACGAGAGAATAGAGAGGATTGTGGACACAATGAGAAAGAGGAGAATAACATTCTACGGACACCTTAGTAGAATGAATGATGACAGATTGTCAAAGCAACTCTTTAACTACTTTGATAAAAACCCCAAAACACATATAACCTGGTTTAAGGAGGTAAAGAGCGAAATGGAAGAAATGGGAATAACAGCGGAAAAATTGGAGAATAGGGGGATGCTCAGATCAACAGTTAAAAATTTTGTTGGTTTTCAAGTAAAGCAGAAAACGAAAACAGGAGGAATTTGGACAGATGAAAGACGAAAGCAACAGAGTGAAAGGATGAAAGAATACTGGAGGAAGAGATTGAATGAAGGAAGAAAATCATGAGGTTATTTTTCGTGGTCCCTAGTTGGCCAAATTCGGAAGAAGAAGAAGAAGAAAGCAGGCTTAGACTGGAACCAGGAGTTGTTGGATTTGGGCCTGAAGAGCAGTGATTTGCCATTGTAGCTGCTGGATAGCATCGTTTGTGGCGTTAGTGTGGGATATGATTGGAATCCGATCGAAACAACGTTTGGCAAGCGTCTGAACACTGTGGCGTCGCCCAGTCTACTCTGACGCATTTTCTCGATCCGGTGGCACTCCTCGAGAAATGTGGCCGTATTGTCTACTCTGATCGCCAGCAGAAGTATATAGACGTCCTGAGCGACTCCTTTCATAAGATGTTGGAGTTTGTCGGCGTCCGTCATTGCAGCAATCCGTGACTCCGTAGAGGTTGAGTACATCCGTGCCGTACTCTTCGCACGATTCCGTCGCTGTCTGTGTCCTCTGTTCCAGCTCCTTTTTAGCATGTTTTGAGCCATCGGAGGGGGTGATGAAGGTAGCCGTGAAGTGTTGCTTGAATAACGGCCACGTCACTATGGTTGCTTCATTATTCTCGTACCATTTCTTCGCTGTGCCTGCCAGTGCAAAGTAAATGTTGGCCAACTGAGCTGTTTCATTCCAAGCATTGAATTGGGCGATTCTGTTGTAATCTTTCAGCCATCTGACGGGATCTTCTTCTGCACGTCCGTAGAAGATGGTTGGTTCCCGGAATCGATGACATTGAACGGGAGTGGCTGCGACGCTCGCATATGTTGCCGTACAAGCATCTGCCATCTCGATATTTACTGGTACTGGGAGACAACGCAATCTTCGGCTGTGGACGAGTTGATCCGGGCGGGAGAAGGCTGGCTTCTTCTCTGCGTGGAATGGTGGCAAGTTCGATGGAGCTTGAAGCGGTTTTTTCGGCACCAAAATTCAGGGGTGTTTTCCGTGGTGACTGTTTCATAGTAAATAAATGAGGCTTAGACTTGATGGATCTGAACGGAAGAACTGTAAGAACTGTTTATTTTCAGATTACATTGGTATTTATAGACTATATACAAAGATTTGATTGGTTGTGGCGTTAACAATTGATTGGCTGTTTTAAATGACATGTGATCACAACGGGTTTTTAAACCGTTGTGATTTAAATAAAGTGAATTAAAAAGGACGCCACAACTGTCAAGAATTTAAAAATAAACAGATTAACAGATAAATACAGAAAATTGAATAATGATGATTAGAACACTTGAAATACAGAATAATTAAAATACAAAGGATAACTATGATAAAACTATAAAATAACTATAAAAATCACTACAATATGTATTGTAACAATATACGTACTGTAGTAAGTTATATAAATAACTTAAACTTTCTTGCCTTAGTAATCAAAATTCAGTTTTAAAATATCAACCTTTTGATAATCCGACATTTTTGATAACCGACACCCCTCTGTCCTGTAACTGTCGGATTATCGCGAGTCAACTGTAAATAATTATCTTATTCTAAAAATGCTCCTTAAAACCCTACAAAATTCACCACAGTTCCTTTTTAAATTAAAAACATCTTACAATCAATGGACGAGAAATTTATTAAATAAATAATGTATTTTTTTATATTTAGACATTCAGATGCTTTAAGTTCGAAGCTTGCATAAGACTCTTGAAACAAATGGATTTTTGAATTTTCTCCGTTTTGTTGGTTTAGTTTTTTTTCTTTCTATCGATCACATTTTTAAAAAAAAATTTATCATTGATACCAGAGTTCTATTCTTTAAAATGAAATTAAATAAATACCAGCTTGAAATTTTACAGCATGGAAATTACACAGTTCAGTAAGTAGTTTTTATATAAAAAAATAAAAAAAAAATAAATAATATAAAAAAAAAAAAAACTACATTGTAATTACATTAGTAAATTTTCGGCTTTAAAAAAAAATCATTTTTCTCTTTCATTTATACTGGTTCTAAAGATGCCAAAATAAATGTCTTCATATGGGAATTATTTAGGAAAATAAGTAACACTAAAGTTAATTGCAAATTTAGATAAATAAGTCCTTTTGGTATGTATCTCTAAAGAATACAAGAAAAACAAGGAAAAGAAGTGTGGTACGCATTACACGAAGGGGTTATTGGGGATAGGCCGAAAAAAAAAAAAAGTTAACAGATACTCATAAAATAATTCTGAGGAATCTATCTATATAAAGAAAAGTTGATTTCTTTTTTCTGGTCCTATCTTCTCCGAAACCACGGAAGACACAGAAATACAAATAAGACCGCAAATGTTAGGTGTAGTATTGAGGTAATTCACAGTTTCATTTTTATCTATTTTCTTATGTTAATAGTCTAATTATTTTTTTTCTAATCATATTAATCCTTAACCTGAATTTCGCGATCTGAGCTTTTCGTCGAGGGGTTTGTCTGGCTAATGAGTCCATAAAGAGGATGAAACAGCCGTCTCAGAATCCCACCGATGAAACCACAGAGCGATATATTTTGAATTTCTTTTGTGCTTTGTTGATTTTAGGCTTCTGAAAGACGCCTTATATCCCGTTTTGTCTGTCTGTCTGTGGACACATATCCCACAATGCTTCGCAACGGATTCTGTTAGCTCAGTTGGTTAGAGCGTCGTACTAATAACTCGGAGGTCGTGGGCTCGATCCCCTCATAGCCATTCTTATTCTTCAAGTTTTTCTCCCAATTTTAAATCATTTCACAGTTTCTCAAGTTATGACATTATGAGATATTGGTTATGTAATCCTTTAGAATTGGGATTTTGATAACTACTATATTTTCTCTGAAATTAGTATCACGTTTTTTAAAAAAGATACTTGGAAAGCGACTGTTTTACAATTTCTTAAATATTGAAGGTGGCCTCTTAGCTAAGTTGGTTAAAGCGTCGTGCTAATAAAGCGAAGGTCGTGGGTTCGAACGCCTCATGGAAAATTGATATTCTTCATTTTTTTCTCACCATTTTAAATCTTTTCACAGTTTCTCACCTTATGTTTTTCTCTAAATCATTATTAGGAATTCAGTGTATTAACAAGGTTTGGGTTAAGAATGACGTTTATTCCATATAAAAAGAGGTGGGAAAGATAGCACGGTGTCGCAAAGAGACTCGCGCGGGCATTTTCTAGACCATCCCGCAGCAGTCTGTTCTAAAGTGAAGTTGACTCAGAAGCTGTTGCGAAGCATTGTGATTGGTTTACTAATCGTTATCGCTAACTTCTTTATGTTGATTCGGACACATTATTTTATCAAATAAATACTTGTTATTAAACAAATATAGTAAATATATTTTTAAATTAAAATATAGCTTTTATAGATAATAAATAGTTTGTTGTTTTAAACTATAGCGAAAACGCCTTCGTTTTCATCAATATGGGTAAATCTCACTGAGGAGTCCTAAAAAGACGAAACAGCTGTACTAGATTCCCGTTGAACATATCTGAAGGCGTGAGTGAATTTTGCAATCTTATTATTGCTTTTTACGTTTCAGTTTGTGCACATTAAACTCTCCCACGTATAACCAGTTAAAATTTGTCTTAATTTAAATAGCAGAAAAAAAAAAAAAAAACTTAGAAATAATTTTGCCCAAATGTGTGAATTCCAATGGTAAGTTCTTAATTTTAA
>JAFIDM010119895.1:0-10014 GCA_023159025.1 Thereuonema tuberculata | reverse complement strand
TTCAATATTTTTTCAAACCTTGTATTAATTGTGGACAGTTGAATTTTAATCAGCAGTGGCATCTAACATATTTCGGTATTTTTTCTTTTTGTCACAGTGTAGAGCAAAAAATCCGCTTTCATACAAATGTGTGATACAAAAAGGCACAACCATATTGCGTTTTTTAATCAATTTTGATATGATTTGTTAGATCATATTCGTTAAGTCAAACAAAAAAAAAATCGTTTAATGAAATATTAAACTTTGTCAGTTTGATGTCCGATCGATGAGATTTTCCTGTTCTGAAGAAAGTAGTTCTTGTGGTATTTCGTTAATAATAAAAGGATTGGAAATTAGGTATTGTCATCTTACAGTAGAGGAAAGTATTATTTAATGCCACAGATATTTATTTTCGATGAGAAATAATTTCTTTTCTAATGTTCTCGTTAATTTCACAGTTTAATTATGGAAAATGTCATTGGAAATGAATCCATATTATTGATTTCGATAGACGTGGTCGTCTTGTAACTTTCGTAATAACGATCATAAGCTGTCGTTTGTGTTGAAAATATTTACATTTTTTTTCCTGGAGAGAGAGAAAAAATATCATTCAATTCTGTGAATATATCCGCCAGATAGACAATTTCTTTCAATGACGAAACCTTTCTAAAGCGATCTGCTCATAGAACTGAAATAGAATAAAAGTAAAACAGAGTATGACAAGCTTTCTTGTAATTCAAACAACTTTACAACAACTCAGCCACATGACGCCACCTAATTTCAGTATGTACCAGCAAAGGCATATAAACGTATTCAAAATAATTTTCAATAATCTTGCTTTCATAAAGTTAATAATTTTCATTGATTCATCTAAAATACATTTTAAAGATAACGAGATATTGTTGGTCGCCAAATTCACTTGACTAACCACTGGGGTTTACACATAGGATTCTTTTTTTTTTAATTTTAATCAAATAGTCTTAAATAGTTCTTCTTCTGTGACGGCTTCCCTCCTCTCGGTTTCGGCTGGAAACCTCTCTTCTGTAGGTGACCTGTGTTGTCGATGGAATCTTCATTTCCGTGCAAGGGTGACCCTTGACAATTTGGCTTCTCTCGTACCTGTTCGTGGCACCTGGCCGATAAGAATGTCGGGCTTCTCTCGTAACTGTTGGCGGCAATTGGCCGCTAAAACTACCGGGCTTCTCTCATTGGGCACCAACGGGCGGCTAAACTCATCTCGTCTCTGGCTTGGAGATGAACTTCTGTGGCGGGCTGCCACCGCTGAATTTCTGGGGACCATCGGGTGCCTAACTTCTTTCAACTCTGGCTAGGAGGAGGAACTTGCGTGGCTACTTGCCACCGACGAACGATCTGCCTTCATTTCTCTTCCGTTCTCCGGCTGGAGACTGCTTGCGGCTTCCTGCCGTGGTCAAACACTCTCTTGTTCAGCTGAAGGAACTCCCAGTGTAACTTACTGCCGCGGACGATCTGGCTTTTCTCTTTCCCCGATCTCCGGCTGGAGAACTCTGCGTGATTATCAGTCACCGAAGACAACTGACTTCATCAGCAGCAGGAGCAGTTTATAAGACCGGCAACACGTCCATTCCCGCAAACCAAGGGAGCGCTGCCGGAACAGTTCACTACTGAGGGGGAGGGACACCACTGTTCCATTTGTCATGAAACAATATTTCGAACAACCAATGCATATCTATAAAGAATACAATGACTACAAGTTTTAGGAACATTTCTAATTCTTTTGCGGCCCATTACAGGTTCTGTATTCATATTACTGTACCTTTCACTTCACATCATCGCTACATACATCAACCAATTTCTCCCAACTTATTCCAAGAATTTTCATAAAATCGTAGATACATTTCAATACCATTTGTTCTGTTGTATTGGTTTGTAAATACTCACAGACATCATAATCTTCTATAAATAAATCCATCAACAAATCATCCTTTGTGGAAAAACTTCTTTACTCCATTACGATATTTCGAATGATTTTTTTCAATCATTCTTCTTCAGGTTACAGGTAAAAGAGAAAAATAGAATAAACCTTCTTCTTATTACAAAGTAAAAATAAGTTTTTTCACAATGGATGATTTGTTGATGGATTTATTTATATATATCTAGACAGATAAGTATGTATCATAATCTTCTACATTAGAATTATTATAATTCTAGTGTATGGTTTTATGAAATGCATGGTTTTATGAAAGTTTCAGAAATTGTATGCTCTTTACCTGTCAGCGCTGTACGGTAGCTTATTTTGCAGGAAGCCCTTGTTGCTCTTTCATTAACGATATAAAATGTTTACTTTTGTCAAGAGATTCAAGATTTCATTTCAAACATTTGACATCTTTATTTTTATGTTCTGAATGATTCACTTCAACATGTCTGCACAATTTAATTGGTACTACTTGATACGATCTTATTGCATAATATACAGAAAGCAACAGGGCTTCGGAAATTTTCGACTTAGCGATGTTTAAGTATCGACAAAAAAACTACATCTCTCTCTTCCTCAATTCATCTTTTACAAATGCGAGACGCACAGAGCTGTCAGCAGGTTCTTTCTCCCTACGGAATATTAAATATTTATTAATATTAAATAAATTTTCCCTACAAATTTAAAATATTAATTACAGCTCAGACACTAATTTTATTTTGAAATCCCAAATTTTTATCTGGGTTCTGGGAAAACAAGTTCAGAATGGTCTATAGCATTCAAACAATTTACGGAAAACTTAATTAGATTTCTTAAAAAAATAAAAGAATTAGTAAATTTAAAGTACAGGTGTTACTGAAATTGTTAGCAATACTTGAAAAGCCAATGCAATGTAACAATATAATGAATAAATTCTCATGTACATACGTTATGGTGTAACCACAGTTAGATGAGGTGTTCGAAGGGCCTCCGCCAGCAGCAACACATGCCTCACACAGTCGTCGTGAGGATTGTGTGACATGCTCAAACTTGCCAGGTGTACCCTTAATCGTTCTTCCCCCAACCACTATGTAGCCACGGAATGTTATACAAAACGAACAGGTGTATTGTTTTAGAGTTTTCATAAACTCCAGTAATGCAGGTGAGTTGGTTTAAAAGAAATTCTTGAAGATCCGGTTCAGAAATGCTTATCCAATGATCTCGGATAACACAAGCTCAGACATTCAATTAGAAGTGTTGTTGATGTCTTGTCTGTATGGTAGTGTGTTTGTATCGGCCCAGTAATGTCGGTTCTGAAAGTTCATAGCGATATCCCGGCGGAAGCACGCTTCGTCCGTGTAAAGAACTCATTATTGCAATGTATGTGCAGCAAACTGCTGCAGATACGATTCGGATAACCTATCATGTAGATGGATATCGCTGGCAAGAAAGCTCTTCACGCACTGCACATAATATGGGTAAAGAAGTTGTTGCCTGAAAACTGTGTGCAATTTGTTCCGACATGCCTTCTCTCACGGTGACATGTCTAGTACAGTACTAGTACACCATAACCTATATATGTGTGAACTATTTGAATAAAGCATTTCCGAACCCATGTTTATACTTTTCTCATTACTTTGCTACGTTGAATTGGGCATTCAAGTTTGATTCGAGTGTCAATTCGACCCTATATATATATTAGATTGAGATAAGTTTTTAATCGTTTACTAAACATAAGTAACTAACCAGAAATCAAAGCAATATTTTTTCAAAACATTATACTCCAGACACATTTAAGCTATCATTGTTTTGATTTTTTTTTCAGAAATTCATTTTGATATAGAAATTGTTACATAAAAAATAATTTACTTCCATCTTAAACTGTAAAGCTTTTCTTAAACTGTAAAGTTCTATTTCTAATATGCTTTGACGCCTGTACACTTGACTAAAAAAGTTGAAAATTATATAAAATTTAACACTTATTAAAATAATTAAAACATTAAAAATATTAAAATTACATGACCTGGTTTCCTTCCCGAGAGGGAAATTTTTCAAATGCCATTTGAAATTACATTTGAAAAATTTCCCTCTCAGGAAGGTCATGTGATTTTAATATTTTTATTGTTTTAATTATTTTAACAAGTGTTAAATTTTATATAATTTTCAACTTTTTTAGTCAACTGTACAGGCGTCAAAGGATATTCACAGTATACGTAAAAAACTTTGTACATTCCTAAATTCTGTTAATGGTTTTGAATTTATTTCGAAGTATTTTTTGTGGTTTGATGCTAGTATTACTAATTTACATGGAAGGAGCATGATCAAAATATTTAAATATTTTATTTTTATATCTTGTGATCCAATATATTTTTTTTACTACAAAAAAAAAGGTTTATGTTCATAACCAAGAAGATGATCCCAGAACTCAGGACCCAAGTATCTTTTTTCAATCAAAAATATCGAGTGTGGGAATTTGGAATGTCTATATTTCAAAGGTAACTTTAAATGTTATAGTTTATATATTTTCAAATAATAGTTATTTTGTTTATTTAAATTATTCGCTTTGCTTACAAGTTACTAGACATTAAAATACTTTTGGCTTTCAACATCGCCTTACAAAAAAAAGATACCTGACTATTAAAAGTACAATAAGCATCAACCTTACAGATGTAACCTCTTCATGTTGGCCACAATCCCATCAGCATCGTAAAAATGAGTCGCCTGTGAATTTTAAGAGGATCCAACATAAAAGCATCGGAAAGACCACTTATGTCCACGGAGCTATGTATGGCATTGTATGACCAGTTTTTACTAAAGAATTCTGGTAACAGATAACAATCTCGAAAACTACCACACGTTTAGTAAACAACATACTTTGTACAGTTTTCATTGAGATCTTATCATCCTGTATTGCGTTTTGGTAACTCTTCTGCCAACATGCAAGCACGTCTTTCAGTGCAATCCTAGATCGAAAAACAGACAGAAATGGAAAGAATAGGAGAAGGTTTAGGGTCAAAGTGAGAAGGAAGATGTGGTTTCCAGATCTCAATATTCTGATCTCTCTTGTATTTCATCAAAACATGGTTCATTTTGAATGAGCGCGAGCTCACTGCAGTCACAACCGCCATCAGCCCTAATTATGCTTCTAACGTGAGCGAGATAATACATAAGATGAAAAATGCCAAGACCTTCACTATCATTGATGCGACAAAAGCTTACGACAGATCGCTATTGAAGAAGACATTAGCAAGAATGTTTCGGTCAGTTGAGAGGCCTCGGTACTTCCTATGAGAATGGCTCTGCAGCACTCAATAGTTTTAAATGAACTTTTACGTCTAAAGAAGTATCCTTTTTTAGTGAGAGTTACGTTCGATCTACTCGTTGCCACTGAAGAGTAATGTACGGAGGTGTTTAGTGTCGAATCTCATTTACTTGATCACCATGACGACATCCAAAATGTTGCTTCTCTCAAGGGGAAAGCAACGTCATCTTACGCGTGCAACAGCATTGGATGAAACGAGTGCGAGGTAGTCTTATAAAAGACTGCCTTCATAAGTGAATCTCTAAATGCAGCAAACAAATGTTCAATACTTTACCTGCAAGGAACCTTCAATTAACAAGATAACACACGTCCTCACAAAACCCTGTTAAACAGTGCTTGGAATAGAGGCTTCACACTACTTGGCGTTCTATTCTTGAGGAGTACAGTTTACACTGCACGATAATCTGCTTGACCATTGCTAAAATTTAGCAATCATGCATGCATTGCTAAAATTTGATGCTTGAACCAGAAATGAAGTATTTTGCCATCGTTTATCATTAGTAATCTTAACTAAGGAAAGATTCGATTAACAAATCCTCAATAGTCCAGACAATAAAGTGAACAAAACTGTTACTTCAGAAATATTTATATATTTTTCTAAATTGGGTTCATTTACAAACTATTTTCAACATATTTTCTATTTGCAAGGTTAATATTATTTTCAAATTAAGTTAAATGCAATAGAAAAAAAAATTGTTTTGAATCTATTCTTATAATCATATTTTCTGTTTCATGGCCATGTACAGATAAAGCGAGTTTCACGAAGAAATAAAGCTTGCTCTGATGCAGTCGCTGTAGCCAAGTGTAGAAGTGAATGCTACGATCAAAAACTAGAAGAAAAAGCGCCATGTCGGTAAGTATAGTATTCTTATTATATTTCGTTACTATGGCTCAATGTAAGCTTATCCATTGCTATAAATTTCGTTGCATCATTCTAAAATAATTCAGCATTTTTTATTGCTTTTAGGTAGTTTACTACACTTTGATACCTGGATACTGAAAAAATTTCAATCTGTTGACAATTCTTGCTGTGGGAAGTGAGAAGCAAATACCAAACTTATTATAGTAATTGAAGTAAAGAGTAAGAAGAGATGTAAAATTAATCATAATAATTGTGTGTTATGAATAATATGACAAATATTCTTTAAGAATGAGAATATTTGAGGAAAGAGAATTTTATTGATGATATTAATTCTATGTACTTTTGAAATTGGTTGTTTCATCATTAACGCATCCCATTATAGCTAGTTAATGTGTTAAATATAGCGTAAGTGTTTAAAACTTACATTGGCTTGAAATTTTCCAATTGAAGTTGCAATTGTTAGTCATCATGAGATTGATTATTTTTGATTGGATCTTTTTTGCTCATTTAAATCGAAAGTGTTATTTGGAAACAAGGGAAATGTATAACAACCTTCTGAAAACGGTGTTAAAATAAAGTTGAAAAAAAGTAAGGTGCTAATCACACAAAAAAATCACAATCACAAAAATAAAATTCAGTTGAATTTTGGATAATAAAGCTAAATTGATTGAAGTGAAAAGCAAGAAATTCGTTTTGGTTTAAATGAAGAGTTTTACTAAATCGCATCTTGTTCTAAAGTCACTTGATTTTGAACTGTGCCATTATTTCTATCACGTCAAATTTTTGTTTATTTTCTAAAGCAAATAAACCTAAAATAAAATTAGGCATCTACCAATTCATCCCATCTTCGATCTAAGGATCCGTCTTCTCTTCAAATTCCCACTCAAACGTCTACTATTGTTATTTAATTTTGTCATTCATTTGAAATTATTATTTCCCACAGCTTTTTCAGTGATTCGTTTCATAAAATCTCTTTTTGTTTCGATATTCAGATGTGAATCAAATAGTGATAAGATTTCCAATCCAACATTTTTCTTAACTTTTTTGAAAAAAACATTTGCCCAATATTTCCTCTCTCTCCTGATATCAGAAGCTGCTGATTTTTCGGGCGCATTTATGCTTTTCGTTCACAATTATACCAATTATAGCAAAGAACATTCAACAAGGTAGAACAAAATTGCCAGATCCCATTTGTCGTTTGCATTGCATTTTCATCATTTCATACTGATAAGAAGTATTATGCCAACGTGTGCTCAAGTTTCATCTCATCTTTATTTTAAACATTTAAATAACTGGATAAGTAAAACGTTTTGAGTGTTTGTTGCTAGCTGGCTTTAGTGAGTCATAACTCACGATGTATACGTTGCATCTGGTCATTCTACACTGCACCTTAAAGTTCACATAACGCTTTAAAAAAAGATCGTTGGCTGTTTTGTGTTTGATGCAGCCAGGCGTGTCAGAGCGTTCCAAAATGGAGGTAAACAAAGAGAAAATTCGATGCATTCTTCAGTACCACTACGACCAAGGGGAAAAAACGGAGCAGGCGGTCAAAAAAATTTGTGCTGGTCATGGACCCAATACAGTATCGAATGCAACAGCAAAACGTTGGTTCCCACAATTCCGATATGGTAATATGGACGTCGAAGATAAGGCACGTTCCGGTAGGCCTAACGTCGAAAATGTCGATAAAATCATGGAAATCGTCGAGTCGGACAGGCATGCGAGCACTTATTCTATTGGCCTGGAACTGAAGATGAGCCAGAAACCGTTTGGAACCATTTGCATAAGGCTGGTCTCACGAAGAAGCTCGATGTATAAGTGCCACACGAATTGACATAAAAGAACCTTTTGAACCGAATTGATGCCTGCGATTCATTGCTGAAGAGTAACGACATCGACCTATTTTTGAAGCGGATGGTGACTGGCGATGAAAAATGGGTCAAATGCGAGAATAACAGGCGAAAACGATCGTGGTCCAAGCGCGGTGAGCCAGCCCAAACGATCGCCAAGCCCCGATTAACATTTCACTGTGGGTTTGGTGGGATTGGAAGGGAATCATCCATTATGAGCTGCTCCCATCGGGCAAATCACTGAATTCGGACCTATACCGTCAACAACTGACCAGATTGAAGCAAGCGATCGACGAGAAGCGGCCAGAATTGGCTAATAGGAAGGGTGTTGTGTTCCATCAAGACAATGCCAGGCCGCACACATCTTTCATGACGCACCAGAAACTCCGAGAGCTTGGATGGGAGATTATATCGCACCCGCCATATAGTCGAGACATGGCTCCAAGCGATTATCACCTTTTCAAGCATTTGCAAAATTTTCTTGATGGTACAAAACTTGCCTCACAAGAGTCTTGTGAAAATCAGCTGGTCAAGTTTTTAACCAATAGGGATGAGGACTTCTTCAATCGCGGAATTATGAAATTGCCTTCAAAATGGCGTTTAGTTTAATTTACAACTTCAAATTCTTCAAATTTTATCAACCTCCTATATCAATAGAAATACAAATATTGAATGTTGAAAATTCGACGTGTGAACATTTACACAACGTTAATGGATGAAAGCTGAATGCATTAAATTAAAAGGTCTTTGTTTTTTTCTAGGAAACCATCTTAGTATATTGAATTCGCGGAAATGCAATCATTAATACATTTGTCTGTTGATAAAATGAAAATAGACTTTGCATTTTCGAAGATAATGCTAATCTTGTTGGCCAAGATGGATGGATTGAAAGTATGGAAGGCATGTCCAGTTTGGAAATGTAATAAGGATTGCATTTCCGCGAAGTCAATATACCAACACTGTGGATTTTTTTTTAATTTTAACACTTCCGCAACTAGCGGTTGTCAGAGTGGGTGTTTCCCTATGTCAATTAATTTCAGATTAAGTTAGTTAAACTTAAGATAGTTAAGAAATTAGCAAAGCGAACATGGATTCAAATTCAAGGAGTAAAAGATTTAGTTCCAAAATTGAATTAAATACTATACATTCATCTATAGTTATCTTAATGATTTTGGGAGTATATAATTGCTATTGTCAATCCTTTGACTATAGTATTCAAAACAGACAAATAAATGTCTCTTAAGCAAAAATTCTAGTTCATAGTAAGTTCGAAATAACTTATGTCCTTTGCAGTTAAATTATGCTTCACAGAATAACATTCAGCTTAAATAAACTGCTACTAACTGCATAAATATTTAACGCCTCTACTGTGGAAATGCTAACTAGCCTTTAGTCTTGGGTCACGAAATGCTCTGGAACTGCGTTCACCCGATAAAACCATGAAAAGTCCATACTCACGAGTTACAATCCTTCTGAAATCGTGGAACTAATCGCCTCACTGAAGAAAACACTAAAGGTAGCACTGGTCTCTAGATGCTGAGCTGTTAACATCTAAACACTTACAGTAGTAAACATGGCGACCTGCCGTTCTTTGTTGTTGTTCTTTACCCTAACGAAGTCTTCCGTCACATGGGAAACAAAACTTTATATTCAGTTTGTGAAAAACCCTTTTTTCACAAATCTGTGGCGTTTCACTAGAACTTTGGAACTAAATCACACATCACTAATGACACTTATTAAGCATTTAGATGTAATGCTTGCACGCTAGTGAAATAACCCTAACATGGAGAAGTTTCCGTCCTCGGAAAATCTCTTCTCATTTCACTGGCAATAACGATGAACACACCGTTGTTGTGTAGAACCTGACACACAACTGCACTGCTTAGCAACTGCACAGTTCTGTTGAAAAAAACCATATCAGCTGCTCTGTTTACAATGGTATGCCAACGCAGCATGAATGGCCTTTGTTTGTTGCGCGCTGACAATCACACTCTTGTTGCTAAGAAACTGGTGTTAACACTATTTTTTTGATATTAGCAGTGCAGAATGAATATTCGTGTGAAATCAG
>JAFIDM010119893.1:0-10016 GCA_023159025.1 Thereuonema tuberculata | reverse complement strand
ATATCTTACTTTAATGAAAAAATTGGATAAAGAATTAACTCTTAATTTTGTATCTGCATTTTTCCAAGGGCAAAACCTTAGAATTTAAGGGAAATTTTATTTCAGTTAGATTTCAAATTAAATTTACTTTTGTTAAATTTTAGAAATCGAAGAGAAAATTTTTGAAGGAATGACAGATTAAAATGATTTGATAAAAAACTAAAAAAAAAGTCTGTTTTCGTTAGATATATAAGCACAGAAGAGAAGAAAAGAAGAGATTTTTTAGATTATTAGGAGTAAACAGTTAGCAAAATCATCTTCACGAGGAAAGAAACCTTTATTTTTTACTGGACCACAGGATACACGAACTTACGTGTAGGTGTCTTAATAAAATTTATCAGTACTAAAAACGTGTCGTATCTAGGTAAAGAAAATAAAGTTTTAAAATATGAAGTTTCATTGAGATCAAATAATTGTATTTTTGCTTGTTAACAATTTCCTAAATTCCCAAAAAATAGACATCTCTCAAAAACAAAAAGTCTAAAATTCGTTTTAGTGAGTAAATGACTTAAATTTCCATTCAAATTGTAAGACGTATATTTAAAACAATTAATGTTTCTTTACACATATGTTAAAAATTTATCATCTTTGAATCTAAAAATACATAATCTCTAGCTGTATAATAATAATCAACCACATATAAAGTCTCACAACATTATGACAATGAAAACAAATCTATAATTAGTGGCTTCGTATTGTTTCTCCCTGGCGTTCTTCAATCTTTCTAAGATTAACTCTTTTTCACAATCATATATCTTTTTTAAGAGCACTGGAGCATCTATGTTAATGAATATATTTGACATTTAGAAATGCTGATGTTTAGATGAAAGATTCTGCTTTTATTTGAAAAACATTTTCAGCCAGATTTGCCACTCTCAACAAATATTAATTTCAGACAAATAGATAATTTTCTGCTCATTTTGGTGTTTCAAAAATTGAAATAAAGTAAATAAAATAATTTTTATTACACTTTCTCGTTAATAGAATGGTAAAGAAGAAACCACCAAGTAAAAGAAGCTACAGTTGTCGGCCCAAATTATGAATACACGTAAATAATAGAATCATAAATAGTTATAGGAAAAAGAACTGTAGTTTTAAATTTTAACTATTTTCGTAGTTATAGTGATGATGGTTAATTTATAGTGATTTCTGAGAATAGTTTCGCGATACTTGAAAATAATTTGTTCACTTTTTTCGAAAACTTACTAATGAAATAACATTGTACAGTGGAACCCCGTCATTCGTCATTCGTCATTCTTAACCGTCATTCGTCCGCCTCTCTATTCGTACAACTCGTTTTTCGTACAACTTTTTCAAGTAAAATTGAACTCGCCATTCGTACGCTTGCTCGCGATTCGGACAGCGTGACCTCGGTACTTGCTGCGCCACGCGGTCGCTTTAGTTCAGTATCATGCTAGCTTTCGTACGCTACGCATCATCCACGCAAGCTTCGTGAAACTTTCTGATATTTTATTGTTATTTTTTTTTAAAAATAGTGCAGCCATGGGTCAAAAATAGATTACTGATTAAACTAAGCCTAAAAGGAAAGCAGTGAGAACGACAATTGAATTGAAAAAAAGAAATCTTTGCGAAGTTTGAAAGTGGAACTCGTGTCTCTGACCTGGCAACTCAGTATGGCTTGGCGAAATTAACCATATCGTCTATATTGAAAAAGAAAGAAATAATAATAGAGGCCTATATATTTATTGTTTTCATAGTTTATATATATTTTAGGCTTAACATATTATTACAAAGGTTTTAAATAAGCAATCATCTGTGGGTCTGGAACGGATTAATCCAATTTACATTATATCTTATGTGGAAAAATGATTAGCTATTCGTACAAATCGCCATTCGAACTGCCTTCTGAAACGGATTGTGTACGAATAGCGAGGTTCGACTGTATTTTGAAATGTTTAATTACCATGCAGCTTTAAAATACGAATAGTTAATTCAAGCGAATGAATGAATATTTTGTTTTATATTTACATTTGTGTATACATAGACATTTGCTTCATCTACATTCTCATTAAGTGAAATTATATTAATTTTAAAAATATATCCTTTGTTCATGAGCTACCACGGGAGAAGAAGAGCATCATGAGAACTAAAATAAATTAATCTAAACTTTTCAACGCCATTTTCATCCGCTATACTTTGATACAACTGTTTTTCTATCAGTTTTTTTGACAGGCCAACTAAATTCTTTTATCTTGATATTTTTATTTGTTTCGAAAAATATCTTTAGTATTTTCTGTACATTCTTTCTCTTTGCTTATAGGAATGTACTTGTCGAATATTTCCAAAAGTTAAACGTAGAAGAAATTGATTTGAAAACTGAGATATTGGAAAGAATAATCTAGAAGCAAAACAAACAACATATGGAACAAAGTGAATTATTCCTTTGTCTCATATGTAAGTTATTCGAATATTTTTTTTTCTATTTTCTTCTTAAGGAAAAACAACAACAGTAAACTCAAGAAATGTATCTCTTCATATGAACATTTAAAGAACATATGAAATCTAATATCATTATTACTCAAAATTAATTAAATTACAAAAACTTTACAAATTAAGAAACAAAATACTTTGTTTAAAAAATGCTAAGTTAAACAAAGGAGACCGAAAAAATTGAAAATCTTTGCAATAAATATCGTATTTCTCCTTTTTTTCATTTATTATTATAAATTTTTCATTACAAAATCAAAATAGAACCAAATAACAGAACTTTTAAAGAATTCTTGAAAATTCCTTTTATTATTTATTCATCCTTATATTATTTAACAATTTTGGTTGTTTTTCAAAATTTAAATAACAAAAAAAAGAATAATAAAAAAAAAGCCTACATTATTTTCAAATTGAAATTTCTGCTGAAAGAGAACGATACCAATATTTTCCCTTTTTAAAAACTCAATTAAATTAAATTTAAATATCTACCTAATTGCAAAGTTAAAATAACATTAATCATATTATAAATGAAATGCAAATGAATGGATTTCATACAAGGTTTAACTGATCACATTAACAATCCATTTTTTAGTTCCTAATCGTTTTGTTCATCGAAAGTTGTCGTGTTTTCGTAGTTTTCTCGGCAGGGAACCACTTGGAGCAATGACTTTTAAGTAGAACTAGTGATAATATATACGCACCGTCAACAATGCGACGGCCTTTAATTGAGATAGTGTATTTACGCTCTTCATTTGTAATTTCATCATTCATGTCCAGGTATGTCTCTAACGACTTTTCGGGTGGTCGCTGGAAAAAAATGAGCATTTAAATTTAAATTTTAATCTAGTAGGCAGAAATTTTTGAGTTATTTTCTTTTTTCTCTGGCTCTTCTCTCATTGCGTCACACACACACACACACACACACACACACAAAGGGAGTGATATGAAACAATAATTTGAATGTAGTCCCCGTGGCCTAACGGATAAGACGTCTGTCTTTGGATGAAAAGGTTGCATGTTCGATTCCCGTCGGGAACGTTTCGTTGTAGTGATTTTTTTACAGGAAATGAATGATTGCTCCGGACAGACAGAGAAATAAAAGATTTTAGTATTGTAGATTATTCACTTTTACTACGTCCTAACGCAAAGAAAATAAACGTCAGTGTCATTGTTCGCTTTCTAAGAAAGCTCCAAATAAATCAGGGATACTCTACAAATTCAAATGTGATAATTTAAGTTATTAATTGTTTAATAATTAATAAAAAAGATAAGTGAAAACATTCTTTTCTCAATTCTATGTCTTCATTTTAGGAAATTACTCTTTTTTTAAAATGTTTAAGTTAAAGATACCCGCTGTAGGCCGTGACAGGCCTTTGGGGTTGCGGGATGTAAGACTCCTAACACAGCGAACCAACGGAACGAAGTTGTGACCAGGGGCCAGCCCGACGCCCGACCGCCTTTAACACCCTGGAAAGAGATCCAATACCCATTCTACAGAGGGCTGAATAGATCCTAGGGCCGTTTAAAAGAGAATGAGCGAGGAAAAATTCCCATCCTCCGCCGAGGCCGGGAATCGAATCCGCTTCCTTCAACCCACTGCCAAGCGCCCTTATCCGCTCGGCCCTTGGCCCATATTTTAAAATTTTTAAATATTAGGAATAATTTTACAAAGTAATAAAAAGGGATTAAAACGCACAACAAATAAAATCAATAAGCTACTTTTGGAATGTTTGACACCGGGAATCCATGACAGTCTGCTTTCATATGATTATCTCTCCTCAGATGGATTCACCCAGTATCTGCCGCTGAGTGATATCAAAGTAGCTCAGTGATTTTATTTGTAGTGCGTTTCTATCCCTTTTTTATTGGTTTGTAAATTGTTTCCACGCACGTTAAATTAAACATTATGCATATGTCTTTTTGATAGTTTAATCCTTTATAAGCCAGCAGTTGACAGGCAGGGATTGACTAATTGCCCTTTTTTAATTTTTATTTATTAATGAGGTTTTTTATATGAAGGGCCATTTTTATGTTTACTTGTGTTTAGTTTATATTCCTTTGATATCACTGAGCTGCAGACACTGGCTGAATCCAGCTGAGGAGAGGTAATAATCTCGAGACAGACTGTCCTGGATTCCCGGTGTCAAATAGTCCAAAAGTAGCTCAGTGGTTTTATTTGTTGCGAGTTTTTATCCGTTTTTATTGCTTTGTAAAATGTTTCCACACACGTTAAATTTAACATCATTAGAAATAACTAGTCGGCTATCCGTCGCTTCGCTCCGGAAGCCTCGCTTATGTAACGGAAAACAATTTTTTATTTATTAAAACACACACACACACACACACAAATTACATCAAGGAAACTAAAACTAAATTTTTTAAAAGTTTTTTTTTTAATCTAATTTTTGATATCTATATTCTCTTAATCTACGACTGCTTTTAGAGCCCTGTAAATCATATACCTATGATATATTTTTATTTTTGGTAGAGATTGGAATGTAGGCCTCGTGGTCTAATGGCTAAGATGTCTAACTTCTGAACAGTATTCTACCTAATTGAAATAGTCCATCTTTCTTTATTGACTCTCTTTTTTTTTATTCCTATTGATACTTTTCAGTGGTTGCGGAGTTAGAAATAGTAATGGTTTTTGAGTTACAAATAGTGATTTTTCAGTATTCTATCTAATGAAATACTGCATCTTTATTTCTTGACTCTGTTTTTTATTCCAATTGATACTTTTCAGTGGTTTCTGAGTTACAATAGTGTTTACTATTCTACCTTATAGAAATACTGCTACTTTCTTTTTTGAGTCTCTTCTTTATTCTAATTGTCACTTTTCAGTGGCTTTTGTGTCCCAAATATTGATGGTTTCTGAGTTACAAATAGTAATTTTTTCGTTATTCCACCTCAAAAAACTAGTGCTTCCTTTTTCTTGACTCTGTTTTCTTTACTCCAACATCCGCCGTGAACACGCAGTTATTTTTCAGTATTATATAGAATTTGGTTAAGTAAGAATATTTCAAATATTGCAACGTTTCGGCAATTATAGTTCTAATTATCAGTTTCGAATTACAAATAAACTGACGGATGGGAAACAAATAAACTGACGGATGGGAAACAAATAAACAATCTTGAGATTAAAAAAATCTATTAATTAAAAATGGTTAAATACATTCCTTATTGATGGGGGAAAGGAAAGGAGATAAAAGTCAAAAACAATATGAAGCGAGTTGTAGTCCCTATGGCCTAATGGATAAGACATCTTACTTCGGATCAGAAGGTTGCAGGTTCGATTCCTATCGCGGAGTTTCATTGTAAAAATTGTATCTATTTTCCATTCTCACAGAAAATTGCGCCGGACAGACCCACAGACAGACAGACAGAGAAATAGAAGATTTTAGTAATATAGATTATTTGAAAAAAAAACGTTTTTAAGACAAACTAAAAAGCATAAAATAATTTTTCCTAGCACCTTACAGATTCTTAAACCCATACAGATAGTTCTGAAAATTTGTGATTGCAAATTTTTAATAGCTATGAAAATACCTGTAAGATTTAACACTTGTAAAAAAAAATACTTCTGATTCTTCAGACTACAAGTATTCTTCAGCCTCCAGAAAATAGATTAAAATCATTCAAAATATATTATTTTCGTCTGAAATTGGACTGAACTTTATGATGCGTTTTCAGAACAAAACCTTATTATTGTTAAAATTTTCAACTTGATACGTTATGGTGTACGACAAATAAAACTTTTAAAATTGAAGGCTTAAAAAATACAATCTATAATTACATAAAATATCATTACCAGTTTTGAACGCCTTCTGGTGTCCTTTATGAAACGTTTGAGAAAAAAGAAAAATCGTTGGCATTAAAAAGGTTTCATAATAGGCCGGCATTAAAGGTTTTAAATGAAAAATATTGATTTGGCTTAGTCAAAGGTGCAGATAGATACGATAACTGCACATATTAAAAATAAGCGATTAATCTTTGTTCCCAAACATTTGACATTTAAATTTTTATTTTCCTAAATTATATACTCTTCCAAACGGTTCCTAGAGATCACCCGGACCTGTGTAAAATGAGTACAACTTATTCACACTGACAACTCAGAGTTGACCAATCTTTTTAATAAACAGAGTAAATTAATAGCTTCATATCGACAGAAACAAACGCTGAACAATAACAGGAAAATAATTGTAAGTATTTCTAATATATCTAATTTTCATAAATACCTAACTAAATAATGATTTGACATTGCCTTTCATAAAAATATTTAATAATAAATGAAATTTACATAAACTTCTAAATATCAAATAATGCGCTAGTTTCATACCAACCTTCCAATAGTAAATTCTGAGACAGTTGTTGACTTAAGTAATAACAAGTTATTTTTCAATGTGTCTGTTGGCAGCAAAGTAAAGACTCAAATGTAATTTTAAGTCCGAAAATATTTAAAGGGCGCAGCAAATATATGGGCACCCCTGATCTGAATCATTAAGGATCTTTTCTTGTTAAATAGGAAATAACAAACTTACCAAATTTAAATGAGATGGGTCAAGCCGTTTTAGCGTATTGAACATACAACAAAAAGAATTTTGATATTCGTAGAATGAAATTAATCAATAAAAGGTTAAAAAAATTTGAGGACAACAGCGTTTTCAATAGTTTTACGTTATCATTATCGAGATAAAATGGTGATTAGAACAAAGGAAAAGATTTCATTTTGATCTTGAGAATGTTTGCTTCATATTTATTGAAAACGTTAGGGTTTTATTTGTTTTTTTTAAAATTAAATTTCGAAAAAATTGAAAATAAAAAATTCAAAATTCAAAAACATTTAGTTATTATGCAGCTTCAAAGCCATAACTAACAAAGTAAGTATGGAGACAAGAACAAAGAGAAAACATGAGGATCCATTTTCATTTTGAGTAATTTCAGTTTATCGAGTACTCTACAAGAAAAATAATCAGTGGAATAATAACACTTATATAATATTAAAATATTGCAACGTTTCAGCAATTAAAGTTCTAATTATCAGTTTCGAATTACAAATAAACTGACGGATGGGAAATAAATAAACAATCTTCAGATTCAAAAAAAAAGATTGAATACATTCTTAATTGATGGGGGAAAGGAAAGGAGATATAAGTAAAAAAAAAATGTGAAGAGAGTTGTAGTCCCTATGGCCTAATGGATAAAACATCTGACTTCGGATCAGAAGTTGCTGGTTCGATTCCTGTCGCGGTTGTTTCATTAAAAAAATAATTTCTATTTTCCATTCTCTCAGAAAATAGCTCCGGACAAACAGAAAGACAGACAGAGAAATAAAAGATTTTAGTAATATATTGTAGATTGTCATTATTCTTAATTGAAACGAAGTCAATATAGTTAAAAACTAATTTTTTTTTTGTAATGTATGATGAAAATTATACTGAAATTTATAATTTCTGTCTCAGTATTATCTTTGAAAAGTTCTCTTTTTCGATTTATTTATTGATTTATTTTATTGTTTTGGCCGCTTATAAATATAATATCACAAATATGTAATGAAATGGATGGATCTGGTGGCTTAAATTAAATGTTCTTTAATAAGTTCTATTTTAAATTAATACACAGTTTATGTTGCTATCTAGCGTAGCTAAATTTACACAGAGTATCGGCTTGATACTTAAAGTTCTGTTTTTAAACAAAGTATTATTACAGTTAAATTTATCTCACTTATTCTTAGGTTCGGTTGACTCTTGTGAAGTTTTCTTTCTTCATGCTTGATTCGCTGATAGGTTATTCTTTCTTCGACGGCACACGAACAGAGTAGAACTAGGGTGGCTTCTCACGAGAGACGGGTTCTTCATTTTTTCATCTCGGCGACTAACGCTTCATTCATCTGAGCGACCAACGCCTCCTTTCCCGACTGACGCTTCTTTTCCGATGGCTCCGTTATCTCTCCTGTCTGCTGTCGAACTCCACCCTCTCCGACTTGTAGCAGTCCTTAATATCGGAGTTCGCCACCAGCCTAACTTGCATATTCTACTTAACAAATTACAAAACATACATGACTTAAGAGATTGTAAACAAGCATAATTATTTAAATAAATAAAAATAAATAATTATAACAAAACCTCATTATATTATTTCGGTAGTTTTGTGTTTTTTTAAATGAAGCACTATTCATTATTTGAATATATGAGAATTTCCAAGTTGCAATCTATGCACATGCTCAAATAGAAACTATTCTTCTAAATCTTTCAATAAACACTTAATGAATTCAATTGAAATCTTTTAAACAGTTTTCTTTTGTTCTGAAATCGAAAATCATTAAAAAATTATTCAGAATCTTTGAGCACATTTTAGTATCGCTATAAAATGTGTTCAGAGTATTGATGGTTTTATTCCAACCATACCATGACCTTTCAATTCTTAAAGGGATCAGATAAAATTCAAATTAACAGATTTCCAAAATAGGTTTTCTAACAAACATTCACAATATATTCAAATATTTATTACTTTTACAACTGTAAACCAATATCATCTTTTTAGTTGTAATATTAGTAATTTCAAGATCATTTATTCGTTCGAAACAAATAAAGTGAAAACGAGGTTTATTATTTCAAAGCAGAAATCAAAATGGAAATTTACTGAAAACAAGATCTAATTCAAGCAAACCTATTTTAAAGCTGATAAAATATAACTGATGGTACTAATCTATTTCAAGTACAATTTTTAAAAATATCAATATACTTAGCTTATATTGGTAATATCTAAATACTCCTAATTTTCTATCTGCATTTTTCCAAGGGTAAAACGTGACAATCTTAGGTAAATTTTATTTCAGAGAGATTTTCAAATTAGATATACTTTTGTTAAATTTTAGAAATCGTCGTGAAATTTTTGAAGGAATGGCAGAGAAATAATGACTGAGTTATAATAATTTCAGAAAAATAAAAAGAATCTGTTTCCATAAGATATGTACGCACAGAAGAAAAGAATAAATGAGATTTTTAGTTTTGTAGGAGTAAGCTATTAGCAAAATCTTCTTCACGAGAAAAGAAACTCGTATTTTTTACTTGACCACAGGTTACATGAACTTACGTCTAGGTGCCTTAAGAAAATTTATCAATACCAAAAACGTGTCGTATCTAGGTAAAGAAAACAAAGTTTTCAATATGAAGTTTCATTGAGATCAAATAATTGTTTTTTCCTTGCTAACAATTTTCCCAAATTCCCAAAAACAGACATCTCTGAAAAACAAAAAGTCTAAAATTCATTGTAGTGAGTAAATGACTTAAATTTCCATTCAAATCACAATATGTATATTTAAAACGAATAATGTTTCTTTACACATACGTTAAAAATTTATCATCTTTGAATCTAAAAATGTATATTCTCTAGCAATATAATAATAATCAACCACATATAAAGACTCAAAACATTATGACAATGTAAACCCCCAAAGCAGAATATCGAGCGACGGGGCGACAATGTCGCAGAACGAAAGTGAGGGCTGCAGAAAGATATCGTATCGAACA
>JAFIDM010119892.1:0-10016 GCA_023159025.1 Thereuonema tuberculata | reverse complement strand
ATACCAAACTTTAGCTGCTCTTACGCTCTGGAAGGGGATTAAAAAAAATGCTAAACTTACAAGAAATAGTAATATGACCCCATCACTCTTTTCGATCCACGCATGTCGTCATCCCATCTCCTCTGCACGGCGATTCTCAAGATCAAACAAAGTATTGTGGCAGAGCAAAATACTTGATTTATGTAATAATACTAATATTACTCTTTATGAAATACAAATAATAACTGGAAAGTGTGGCCACATTTATATTTTAAAAGAAAGGAATTTATATAAATTATAAAGAAAAAATACAGGAAAAAAATAAAGGAAAAAAATTGTCTACAAATGATTGTGCTATGGGTATATTATTTAACATATCAGAAAAATTGTGCAGACTCTCCAACTTTTTGTCCATTTTAAAGATGCTCGATATGTGCGCCACTAGTAATTCTGCACACATCAATTCTGTAATCAAGTTCGTCTCACACTCGATGTAGCATGTCCCTATCAATTCCAGCAAAAGCATTGCAGATTCGAGTCCGCAGTTCTGGCAGATCATCTGGGAATGGTGGCAAAAACACAATTGTAACTTTCAATACCCCCCATAAAAGAAAGTCACACGGGGTTAAGTCAGATGAGCGTGGAGGCTATGGCAGCAGTGCATGATGATGATTCCCGGTGCGACCAATCCTATTATTCTCAAAAATAGCAAAAAAAAAAACAGCAATAAAAAGGATATGTGCAGTACAGAATTTTTAATAACATCTAACTTTACTGTTAAATATCTCAAAAAAAGCTATGCAGAGGGGTTAGTCCACTCTGATTCTGAACGCCTCATATGTCGTCTTCAAAAACATCACAAACATTATAACATTGCTTCTTTAAAATAGATTATAGTGAAGACTTTTGGGAAATTAGATGTTTGCTATTTAAATCGTGAACAGATAAATTTCTGTTAAATTACTAACAGAAATTCTGAGAATCAAATTACAGATCTTGTAATGTTTGGATGATGTTGATTAGTTAAAGTAAGAAGATTTTACTTATAATAATAATAAAAAATACCTGAATCGCTTCACAAATCGACGTCTAAAATTCAAATCGACAGTTCTTGGCGCTCTGCCATCTGGAGGTCTGATGTCCGTAATTGGACAGTACTTTTGAGTCTCTGGATTAAGTTCTTTAAAATGATCAGGAAACTATATAATAAAATTGCTATGCCTTAATTTGGTTAGCTTGCAAAACAGAATAAACAGAGGATTTTTGTGTTGCAGCGAAAGCAGGTGTCTAAAAGCTCTTGTTATCAAATGCAGCTGTTTTTGCCTGATCAGGAAGTCATTGCAATTGCATGATTCAGCTCCTCGAGACCATTTTATTTTTCCAATTCGCTTATCGTTTGATTAAATATTGTTTTACTGTCATCAAATATCACAGTTTTTCTTAGGAACAGCACAGTATCAAGATCTGAGGAATATGTCCTAAAAACTTTCAACAGTGAGTTAAGATTTACTGTCTTCGAATTGTGTAATGCTAAATTGTTTTTAATTGTTATGTCTGTTGACTAGATGTAGAAATTATCAAAAAAGGAAATATATCTAATTAGAAAAATCAGATCACACAGCAAAGTGAAAGAAAAAGGTAAACAGATTAGCAAATAATATAGGGTATTAATAATTAAAGTTCAGATTTCGAAAGGCGGTAACTGGCGAACTTATCAGCGGACCGGCTTCAAATTTGTTTTTCAAATGAAGACAGGGTTGGAATTTGGTTTGGCGCAAAAAATAAACGTCAGGTTCGAAAGTAACCGCTAGGAAATGCGGTGATGCAATACCGTAGTGGATACACACAGGGTTAGTTGTGGTTATATCCGGATTCGTTCGATCGACAAAGTGCTGAAACCGCAGAATTGCAAATTTAATCACAAAACGAGAGTGTCATTAGAAATATTATGGATACGATGCAGGTCCATTACATTGGCTTTGTATACACGATACAGTGATCCCTCGCTATTTCGCGCCTCAAGTCTCGCAGCTTTAGTGCATCGCGGATTTTTCAAAAATATTCATCGAAAAATAGAAATTCAAAAATACCGCCATTTCGGCGGCCGTATTGCGGAAAGCAGCGCTGTTTCATCGTGATGCGCGAGAGAAACGGTTTCCTAGGTTACCAGACAGAGAGAGCAGATCTCTCAGAGGCTTGTACATACCCACAGGAAGTCAGACAAGATAAAAACCATAGCTACACCGTCAGCGACTCCAGCAGAAGAGCATCCGAGTGAACCTTTACCCTCGACGAGTGGGAATGAGTGAGTGAATGTATAATATTAAGGTTTTATAATTAAAAAGATTTAAGTAAAATATACTATATATATATATATATATATATATATATACAGTAAATATTGATATTTTATATACAGTATATACTGTATAAATATTTTAAACTTTCTGGTATCCACACACATACGAAAATTCCTAGGGGGAGCCAATCCTACTTCGCGGATTTTCACCTATCGCGGGGGGCTCTGGTCCCCATTAACCGCGATAAACGAGGGATTACTGTAAACAAAGTCTTTCAGATGTCCCCACACCAAATTCGCAGGGCTTCAGATCCGCGGAGAGTGCTGACCGCACTGTAAGAAAAAGGCGCCAGGTGATTCTGTCTTTGCTAAAAAAGAGTCTTAAGCAACTGCTTAAGATAGATTCTTATACGGTTCAAACTGTTTGAACCATCCTACAAGAAAACTACTGAATCCAGACACTGACTATAGGATCATTCCATGCCAAGTGGTCTAAAATTAAAAAAAGTTCCCGCCATCATGTCTCCAATTTTGTTCAAATTTTAGCTGTAGCCGCGGTAAGGTGTTAAACTAAGTTTCCCAAAATTTGAGGTCCCAAGCTGCAATAGTTGTTGATCTAGACCCATTATCTGGAGGGTAGTCGGTCCATGTTTGCGAACACATTGAACAAAATGCCACTTTTGAGGTCAAATAAAATTGAAATTAACTTATGAAAATGGCTAAAAGATTGCGATCCTGTGTAATTTTTCCTGCTGAATTAAAATTTAATCAATTAATCCAATAAAATTAATTTCAACATTATGGATGCAAAAATCAGTCAAACAAGTTGACTCAAAGTGTGCAAAAAAATTTGTGAAAAATACCGCAACAAATTTTGACCAATATTCAGACTTCAAAACTTCCAGGCAAAAAAAGGTATGGACTTGAAATTTTGAACAAGCACTATGCTTGGGCTTAACGCGTTACTGCCAAATTTATAACTATGTAGCGTCTATAGTCGCGCTGCAGGATCTCTTCAAATTTGGCATGTTGGCACTCATGATAAAAATTACCAAAGTTTAAAGCCAATTATTTAAAAATAGTCTACCCGAATCTGCTTGCGAATAGTATCATCTGAAAGAAAAAACGTTGTTCTATAAGACTGATGTAGTTTTTTTTTTGCAATACAATCATTAAGTAGCCAAGTAGGCGTGTCAAAGTATGTTAAATGTTGTGTGTGTGTGTGTTTTTTTTAACGTTTTTCTTAAGGCTGCTACACACGATCAAGTATGCATGACAAGTATGTAGTTTTATCACGCTTGTCATGCATACTTGATCGTGTGTAGCGGAAATTTCGTACTTGATGGAGCTCAAGTATGCAGTCTGAAGATTCAGACTGCTTACTCGAAGCCACGGCTTCCGCCTGCGCTTTGCAAAAAAAAATCATTTGTGACCCAGCTGTCGAACGAGACACATCTCTCCGTAGTTTCCTTCCAACATGGCTAGTGATCTGCGGAAAGGACACAGAAGTATTGGAAGAATTCATTCGAGTTTACCAAAGTAATCCTTGTCTGTGGCGGATTAAATCTAAAGATTATCATGATAATAGGCTAAGAAAGAAACAGTATATATAATATATTATAAAGAATATATAAAAACATTGATCCATACGTCGACCGGGATATCACTGTGAAGAAAATAAATAAATAAATAAATAAATAAATAAATAAATAAATAAATAGAGATACAGCATTGAAAGAATTGAATATTTCAAACATTTCTTAGCCAATTTTGATGCTATATGGATCAGTAATTATATTTCTTTGTTATCGTTGTTTTTAATTTTTTAATAAGTTACTGTACATATGTCTTAATGAGCGATTTTTTTTTGGAGTGATAAAAGATTCAAACTGATTTCTTCGTTCACTCGCAGATAATTATGCCAATCATTCGGATATATTTCCAATTCACTTAGTAAGTTAGTGTGCGACTAGGTTTTTATTTTCAATAAAAATTCCATACACCACGTCCCACGTTTCTTCTTTCGTTTTGTCCCTTTTGAAATAAGGACACACGCAGCCAAAGCGAGCAAACCGTCGTGCGTCCGAACTCCACATATTTCAAGGAAAAAATGATGCTTGTCAAGCATGCAGTGCCATGTGGTGGCGAGGGGGTTTTATGCATACTTGAGCACCAATTATACTTGTCATGCATACTTGTTCGTGTGTAGCAGCCTTTAGCTGAGTTATCAAAATTACCGCAACTATCTGCAAAGGCCAAAATGCCGGAAACCCTAAAACAAAAATAAACGCCATTTTTAAACGAAATCAAATAAAAAAAAAAATGATGCCTGTTTTGAAGTACTCATGTGTAGGGACAACAACAGTAAAAAAATCAATTTTTTTAAAAATGGTCGAGCAACCACTGGTGTGGATTGACCCTAAATGAAGTGCAAATGAATTTATAATTATATCAATAATTTTAAGTGACTATTAAGACTCAAATTCGCAGAAATTGCAAAGAGCAAAATTTTCCTGAAACAAAGATAGCCACAAGCAGGCTTGGGATCCTGCAGTAAACATACCATAATCAGGATGCAATATGTCACACACACACAAAATTTAACATACTTTGACCTGTCTACAAGGCTACTTAATGGTCGTATTGCAAAAAAAAAACTACATCAGTCTTGTAGAACAACGTTTTTTCTTTCAGATGATATTATTCACAAGCAGATTCAGGTAGATTATTTTTTAATAATTGGCTTTAAACTTTGATAAATTTTACCATAATGCTTGTTCAAAATTTCAAGTCCATATCTTTTTTTGCCTGGAAGTTTTGAAGTCTGAATATTGATCAAAATTTGTTGCGGTATTTTTCACAAATTTTTATGAACACTTTGAGTCAACTTGTTTGACTGATTTTTGCATCCGTAACGTTAAAATTAATTTTATTGGAATCAGCAGGAAAAATTGTACAGGATCGCAACTTTTTAGCCATTTTCATAAATTAATTTCAATTTTATTAGACCCCAAAAGTGGCATTTTGTTCGCGAACATGGACCGACTAACCTCCAGATAGGGGACCTAGATCAACAACTATTGCAGCTTGGGACCTCAAATTTTGGGAAACTTAGTTTAACACCTTACCGGTGCTACAGCTAAAATTTGAACAAAATTGGAGACATGATGGCGGGAACGTTTAGACCACTTGGCGTGGAATGATATTATATTGAAGTGGTAGAAATGTCTGGTCATTAATAGTGCAGGATGCAAGACCAAAATCTCAAAAAAAAAAAAAAAAGGAAGATCTGATGATGAAAGCCGATTGTGATCCAAATGGGGAAATGAAGTGGAATCAGCCACACAATACTTGCTTAATTCCATATTGTGAGTACAGTAGAACCTCATTATAACGGACCCTATTATAACGGACGTCGCTTATAACGGACAGTTTTTTAAAAAAATGGCAGCCTACAATTAAGGTGAGCGAAGTGAAAGACCATTTAAATTTTGTTGCTCAATATGTTGAACAATCGGCAAATGAAAATGTGTTTGCATATTAAGATCCCTCCGTCAGTTATTAACTGAAGAAATTTGCAGCAAACAAACCTAGCAGAAAATAAATTATTTTTTCAAACCAATGAATGTAAGCAAGCAACATGAACCACGACCTTCTTGTTCTAAAGATTAATGCAGTGTATACGTACACATCTTTTTCAATTCAATCTATTATTGAAGGCTGTTTTTTATTTGATATATAATAAACACTTCTTATAGCTAACTGTTATACTTTCATTGATGTACACCCTGCTGCATTACACCTCTATAAGAATTATTTGTTATAAACCGGACTTTCATTAAAACGAACAACCTTCAGCCCCTATTAGTCCGTTATAATGAGGTTCTACTGTATTCGCATTATATTGGTGTTTGAAAAATAGTTCAACGTCAAGCACATAGTAAATACATTTAAGCTTAAAACTTTAAGAATAAATATTATTTACAATAAAATTACAACGTTTCGGCCATTACATTACAATGGCCTTTACCATGTGAACAAAAATATGACAGATGGAATTAAATAGGAGTTATCGCCTAATTATTCAAAGTAGGTTTCGTCTATTACAAAGTAAGGGGTTTTAGAACAATCAATCAAAAAAAAAAAAAAACATATCTTTTCCTTCCTTTTTTTCCTGATAACATTGTTCATTAAATAAACATGGTTCATTATCCTTAATCGGTCACACAGTAGATGTGGGAGTGGACAGAATATAATTAATTGTTTAAAAATAATGAAATTTTTTTATTAGAAAGCTTCATTGTAACAGCCTCTGTGGTGGCTTTAAAATAAAATATAAAACATAAAATACAATATAATATAAAATAAAATAAAACAAAGTGTGTTTCCTTTATCATGCTTGAAATATCGTCAACATACGTAAAAAGTAACTTATAATGTTCATTGGATCAGTTGAAGCTATTACACAAATGACGCCCGCTGCTTTAATTTGAACCAGTACTATTACTATAACTATCACAACTATTACTACCACGGCAACTACTGCTACTACTACTACTACTACTTCTATTACTACTACTACTTCTACTACTACTACTACTAATACTACCAATTGTATATATAGCTATATGATTATTCTTTTATCCGTAGGAAAACTGTTATAATACTTCAATCCATTTTATTTGTAATTGAAACAAAGAAACAAGTAACAGTAAGAGAACCGCAGTGCAATATCCATGTCAAAACTAAGACAAAAATGCTTTCTTTCTATGATACGGATTGTTATCGTATTTCTCATGTTGTAACAATAGGAAACCAGGGAGCTTACACAGCGTCCATTGAACCAAATAAACTGCACAAATTATCGTCAGGAAAAAAAAAACAAAAAACAAAAAAAAAAACAAAAAAAAAAACAGAAAATGAACTTCAATCCCTAACGAATAGAAAACGGAAAGAAATTGTAAACATAAAAGTATCAGTCTCCATGACAACAGGATCACTGGTTGAGTAGCTCAAGCTGGGCCTTACTTCAAACTCTACAGCTTTCGTTGCATTGAACTCATACAATTACTTGAAAAAAACATAAACAAAAACGGAGAAACAATAAATGGTCGCATCATAACCTTAAAGAAGATGGGTGGACATACAGACCTGTCAGCCGCAATCTTTGTCAGACAAAATTGGCAGAAGTGGATACTGGAGAGCATAGATAGAACCTCCACGAAGGAGGTTCGTCCTAGAGAAACATATGCTTGAGAGGATCGTTCAATCACGACAGCAGCCGAACACGACTTATCAATCCCTTCACACAAAGGATATAATTCGGCTACGACTGTAGAGTCGGCACTTTATTATCAGGTCTTTTGAGACGTCTATCACTGACTTTCCAATGTAGCAGTACAATCTGGAGTTGTGTCAAGCTCAGAATTCCAGGACAGAGACCAATTGGAGATACTGGGCTCAGAACGAATCCCATACTCGTGTATGATTACCGATCGAATCCGATTGCATTAGTCGAGCGGCGCAAGGCCATCCAACATACAGTTACACGTCTGAGAAGGATTTCCTGTGATAGCCGATCTTCTAGTATTGCTACAAAATACTTTTCAGCACATGATATTGCCTGTGTATAGCATCTTTCAGGTTTCTTATAAAAATGACGACACCAGACCTCACTTGGTGAATTTCAATAATGCGGTTCAAACCCTCCCATAGTAAGGAAGATCCCCAGCTCTAACCATTTGACCATAACGTTGAGAAGACAATTGCAGCCATCGCGGAATGGACGAACTAGCCCAAAAGTTTTGTAACAATCTGGCAGGTATGGCCACAGACTATTGACTATTGTTTGACTCCATGCCATACCGTATATCGGCTTGCATTTTGCCTGATGAGAATTTAATCTAAGATGTGATATTGCTGATGCTCTGTATTAAAAAGTCGTTTTGAAATGAAAACATATTTTTTTTTTCTTTATGCTTATTCGAGTAGTGCACACCAGTAGCCCGCCAATAGATTTGCTGTGGCCCGGTAGTGTCAAAATTAAATTTTAGCCTTTACATTGCTGCCAACAGATACACCGAAAAATGTCATAACTTCCAATAACTGTCTCAGACTTTACAATTGAATTGTTCACATGAAACATAACTAGCGCATTATTTGATAATTTTTGGTTTACATAAATTACAGTTATTTTTTATTATTATTATAAAGGGCATTGCCAACTCATTAATAAGTAAGACATTTAAGTAAATTATCTCAATCAGTACTTCCATAAAATTATTACTGACAGACTTACTAAGGTTGTGCACCAGTGGCTTACCAGTGTTACCGAAGTTTCATAAAGGATATGTCTTTCTTTTGCACCGGAGTGTATGAAGTGAGAATTCAGCTATGCTTAAAACAAGAATTTAAAAAAAGTAAAAGTTTGAAAATTCTATAATGCCGACGATGCAGTGAGCATAAAGGATGTAAACATATTAAATCACATATAATGAAGGAGAGTCAGATGTTATGATTGGATTGAATTTCTGAGATCGTAAGCAGGTAAACTCAAAAAAAGAGCATCAAGAAACGAATATAAAGAACACGAATGCAATTCAAAAATCACCTTATTAGCGGACTACTCAAAACATTCCTGTTCAATACATTCAAAACATTGTAGACTTCATGATTTCAAAAGGATAAGCATCGTTTAGGATTTCTATATTAATTTTACATGCATTTCTGTCAAAACCAGTTACTTAGGAGATCTGATGGGAAATGAAATATTTATGATTGTGAATAAATTCTTATATCTTTGACAATTTTAGTGAATCAAATCACATATTGCAAGAATTGGTTAAATCTTGTTTGATATTACTTTTTAGTCTCAGGAACAAATTCTTTTAAAAAACTCAAAATTTAAGAAAAAAAAAATAGAAAGTGCTTATGCTTACATTTGATTAGCTTACAAACCCGCAATAATTTTTACATTAACTTTAGAAAAGTTTAATTAAAAATTCGTAAAAAGCTTACTGATGTTGGTTCGGTAAATACTATGCAGACCTTGACATTAACACACACCTGTAGGAAAATACCAACGAAAGTAAGAAGAGTCAAATGAACATTAAAAAAGCTTTGTTCAATTTGAAATTTATTACCTAAATTAAAAATTCAGGTCAACAAAAACATTGTGAAAGCAATTTTTCGATATTTTCCGAACAAAACTTCCATTACGATATCAAAAAATAAGAAATTTGAAACAGAATTAATAAACTGTTGTTTACAAATGAAATGATGAAAATCCAAAGGATTGTAATTTTTTTAATTTAACCTAAAGACTGTAATTAAGTTGAACAAAATTTATTGATCTTTTTACCTCTTCTAATTCAAATTTTGATGTTTTTTAAGAAAAATGTTGAAAAATAAATTTTTGCTTAATTAATAACTTAAAATTATGAATATCCTAGAGAGGACTGCTATCACATCCGGTGTAATATTACCGTCTCTTGCTCTCTTTTAAAAAGAATAACAATTGAAAAGTTACTTCCTAATTTAAATAATAGCTGGAAAAATTGATTGTAATGAATTCAGATTCGTAATTATATCATCTTTAAGAGCATAAAACTGACAGGTTAATAGTAATTTTACTTTTTCTTTCCAATTCTAACTACTAAACCTGGGATGAATGGTAGTAGCGTTACTCTAATGTCAAGTACACTTCGTTGGCACCCTCATTAATGCGTGCTGTGATTCC
>JAFIDM010119890.1:0-10017 GCA_023159025.1 Thereuonema tuberculata | reverse complement strand
GGTAAACCACTGGTACTGGATCAGTGGATACGGAGATCCTACTGTACTGAAGATGGTCAGATTCCCAAGTAGTTTCCTTCAAAATCCTGTATTTCTCGAAGCTTCTATATCACCAGATTATCTTACATTATTATTGATTATCTCATTTTATTGTTTGCTTATAGTTTAAAGCTATCGGGAAAAAAAGAAACTGTACATCAAAGTATGTTAAAATCTATTACAATTTACTACTGCTTCGAATATCCCCTCCCCCCTCACAAATGCCCTTCTATTACATCATTAGTGAATCAGGAAATGTATTTTACTTAAGAAGCGATCTAAGGTTGACATCTACCGCATCTCAGAAATGGTCTGTAAATCCTCTCGTCAGTTGCCGTAAAAATTCGAAACTCCTTTTTATATTTTGACTAATTGAAATTTAGGATTAGACACAGTTGATATTACAAATATAGAAATAGTAAAATTAGAACCATAGAATTAATAAGAATGTAAGAGTTTTAATTGAGATAATTAAAGCCGAATACAATAACGAAATTGTAATGTTGTTTTAATGAAGATAAAGTCGGATGGTTTGTGGCGACTAAGTCAGGCTTCTTCTTTGTGATGGTGAATTTAAAACTGGTTTCTTCAGTATCTTCAAAGTTATTTCTTACAAATGGAATCATCTGGAAGTCATCTTGAAACCATTGCCATCCGAGAGAGATCATTTAAATGAGGACTGTCTGTCTTCTTCAATACAAATAGCTAGTTCACTTTTTTTCAAATAAAAATGAAATCAGTAAATAAATAAATAAATAAATAAATAAATAAATAAATAAATAAATACCGGTAAATAAAATAAAAAGATTCAAAAATGAAGGGGTCTTCTAGATTTTCTTTAGATATCAGTAATTTGTTAGTAATTTTCGTTTAGAAGAAGTTTTGCAAAACCCCAAAACGTCTTCTATTAATTTGAAACAAGCAAACATCCAAACAGACAAACAAAGTTAGCATGTAATGTAATCGACCAATGAGAAAGATAAATATTAAAATTGGTTTTTTAGTTGTAAACAAGACCATGTGCGGGAAAGGCTCCATTTAGTGTTAAAAAAAAGGGGGGATTAGAATGTAAACAAAAAAATGATCATAGTGTAAAATAGTCTTATCATTCTTGTTTTCTCCTTTTTTTTGGGGGGGTGGGGGTACTTTAGAAAATTAAAATAGATTTCATACCTTGATTCGATAGTTGTTTGTTGTATGAATTCGAAAAATATATCCAATTGCATGTATTTCGAATTTTATATATCTATTAATCTTTTGAATGCTGTATTAGCATCATCAGCATGAGGAGAAATTAACAGGAAAATTTATAATATTGCATCTTTAAAAAAAAAAAAATATAGAAATATATAAGCATGCGTAATAACATCTCGTAAACAATAACATTTAGAAGAATAAGTAAAATTGATTTAGGAAATTCAATTGGAATAAAACTTAAATTATCAAGCGTATAACGATCTGCTTATTACATGTTTAACTACATCTCTTCAATTCTTTATAGAATTTGAGTACGATACTCCATTTTCATAACAAAACACAAACAAATATTGTCTATTGTGTATACACAAACAGTTAGATTTTATTTCTTGAATGAATATTAGGAGATGAAAACGAGAAGTCACCAGGAAGTCTACAAATTCAATATCAACCAGATAGAATAACAAGGAAAATAGAATATAGATTCCCAGTAGGTCTAAGAAGATGTCTCAGTAAAACTTAACTGCGTAAACTGCTGTAGAGTTTTACTATCCTAATTCCTTTACATTTGAAAACTTCTTGGTAATTTAATCTACAACGATCACTAGATTTTTAATTGTACATTTGAGGGGGTATTCCTCTGCCAGTTGATTTTGCTTAGTTGTTTGTACAGACATGCTCCGCACTTTCGTCACCTTTGGTTCCCGAGCACAACATTATTTTTCACTTGTCGATCTACGTTATATACTACAGTGATCATATACGTGCATAACTGACATAACTAACGCATTTATAACTAAAATAAACACTGCACGATAATAAATAAACAAGAAATAAAAGTACATGTAACGCATATGATAATAAATAATTTTACTAAAGCAATTACAGTAAATATTTCCATGTCTATCTGGAGGTAGTTGGGACTTGTTAGCACAGAGCTCTTCGCAGTTTTTTCTATTCTGTTGGTCTGCCTTATAAAAGGGTGAAGAAGAAAATAGAAAACTCGGTTCGACCTTAGCCTTCTTTTTCTTACTTGAGCTGATGATGTGGTTGGCAAAAAAAAAAAATGGCGAATCAGCTGGACATTAATTGTAGATAAGTCCAAGCCGAGGCAAAGTGTTACCTGAAAACGGATGTAAGTCCGAAGCAAGGTAATTCGGGGTATATTATATCCCGTTTATTAGCGACCCATTTAAAGCTATTATGATAGCGACCAAGATCGGTAGCTATTGCATTTATCCTGTCCGTTAGTGTCTGTCCACCCCTAACATCTCCCGAACGGAACGTCGGATCGACAAATGGACTTCACCATCGTGTTCAGAGGCCCAAACAACGTAGGAATAGGGTATTTTTCAGGGGCCAACGCCTCCCGATGTTCGATATGTTTGACATTGTTTTCATTGGATTTCAGGTATTAGCTTAAATGTTAGAAATGCAACCATCTCATTTCACATTTCAGTTGTCAGTTATAGCTGGATGGTTAAGATTTCGGACTCATATCCTGTAGTTGTCGGTTAGAAACCGTATCTATACGGTTGTTGTTTTTTTCCTCTTAATTTTTTTTTTCTCAAATGACCCCGTGGGTTTTTTTTGTTTTGTTTTGTTTTTTTTTTTCCTTATTTTCCTAACTTTTTTTTATTTTTTCATAACTTTTTTAATTCCTTCCTTACGTTATTGTACTTCCTTTTTTTATTATTGATTTTATTTTTTTTATTATTGTGGGTTGCCTTTAAATTTATTCTTTAGCACAAATTATATTGTCTAGGTTAATTATTACATCCACCTTTGAACCTCTCTAACTGTGATTGGAATATGCGACTGTAAACTAAAGGGACTTAATGCAATGATTTTGAGAAATAAATAGTTAATGGTCCCCATAACCTTTACGTAATTCGGACAATAAAGAGTTGGCAGGGAGCGGCACTAGATAGTTATTAAGCTAAATAAAACTTACCAGAATCAATTTCGTTTTTACTACTATCTTTTTAGATTTTAGTAAAACAATGTAATTTTAGTATTTTTTTAATCATTATCTTATATCTTTTAAACGCCACTTATATTCTTCTGCTTCTAATTTCTCAATTGTAATTTAGAGTAACTCATTCCTTTGCTTTGTATTATTTAATTGCTGAGATACAAGATGTCTAATTAAAAGGGGGAAAAGCAGAATAAATTAATTCCTCTTTCGTTTTGAATTTTAAAGTTTGAAAACATGACTAGTCGTCTTTGAGATCAAAATTATAGTTGTCTACAAATTTTTTTTCCTAATTTTATTTTGTCTCCTAAACAATTTTATGAAGAATGGCAAAGAACCCCTGCTAAATTTCTCTGAAATCTTTTCTGTGATCTTTCAAAAAAATGCAGCTGTAATTCTGTTGTAAGTTACAGAGATTGATGATTCACTTTTATATAAACATGGTCTAATCGATGTAAATCTCCTAATTTATTTGTATGGTGAATTCAGCATAGCAAGGAGAAATAACACATTAAAGTGTAAATTGAAAGGAATTTCTTTTTTTACTTTGAAAGCGGCGTAACGTTGAAATCTTAACTCATCTGTAAAATGATCTACATGTGTTTCGAGTTGTCACCTCTCGTCAGCTACCGTAACGATTCGGAATATATATAAATTTTGATTAATTGAAATTTAGGATTAGACAGAGTTGGCATAACTGTGTTAAACATAGAAATAGTGAAATTAGAACCATAGAATTAATAGAAATATAAAATTATTAATTGAGACAATTAAAGCTCAATGTAATAACGAAATTGTAATGTTGTCAGTGTTGTAATGTTTTTCTTATGTTTCTTCACATTTTCTCACAACAGCAACAATAAGAATCGACATTATCCCCTTACATTTATCGTAGCCTCTGACTGAGCATTGTGTAACCCAGTGAATAAGACAGCAGCCACTCGTTGCCGGTTTCATGTTACGTAACTGTTTATTAAACAGTAAATCAGAAAGCAGACGTCGTGGTCGAATGACACGCGAAAGGTCATTTATTTTTTTTTCAACCACTTCCTCAGACACATTTCAATTCCACTCAAAATAGAACAGAAGAAAAAAAAGGGGGGGGGGGCAATTTACGTTCACTGGGACGTCAACTTAAAATAAAACATGAATATTAGCAGGTTATTGACTAGATTTATAGTTGTATTTTCACATTTTTATTTCAGAATCCCAATATCATTTTTTCATTATTTATAACTTCAGGATTGCATATTCTTCGTGATTTCATATTCTAATGAATCTATGTTACTAAAATCCTTTATTTCTCTGTCTGTCCGGCGCCTTTTCCTGTGAGAATGGACAATAGAAATAATTTTTACAATGAAACGTCCGCGACGGGAGTCGAACCTGCAATCTTCTGATCTGAAGTCAGACGTCTTATCCATTACGCCACGGGGACTACAAGTCAGTTTATATTGTTTTTTGACTTATGTTTCCTTCCCCTTCCCCCCCATCAATAATGAATGTATTCAATCTTTTTTTTTTTTTAATCTCAAGATTGTTTATTTATTTTCTATCAGTCTGCTTATTTGTAATTCGAAAATGACAAATAGAACTTAATTCCAGAAACGTACACGGGGTATGGCCTAGTTTATTTACAATATTAAAATTACATAAGTAAAAATATAAGTAAAAAATAAGTAAAAAATAAGTAAAAAAATTACATTTACTGTAATAGACTAAATTTTACCTTTTGATTTTTTAGCCTAGAAAAGAATCATCAAATCAATCAGTCTGATATGCGTGTCTAAGTGTATCCTCCTTCCTGTAACTTTTGAACCTTTGGATGAGTCTTCTTGAACTCACCACGCATAGTTAAAAACGAAATGATGTAACTTTTATGTTTCAAACTTTTTCTGTGTGGGTTCTTATCGAGTAATTAGTGATACGATGACAGAAATTCTCATTTGAACCAAAGCGTTAGAACCGAAACAGTGGCTTTCTAATCGATATCTTAAACGATATTAATCCTCTACGCGAACATTAATTTGATTACATTAATTGGGCCAATTTAATATTACTTAATTTTAAATATTAAATTAGTAAATATTAAAATATAAATGAATTATTAAAAATAAATGTTAATGTGAATTAAATATTAAATTGAATAATTTTCGGTAAATTAAAATCTTTACTATTTATATCAAGCATGTATTATCATTAGTAAAAACTGGGAGTTTTCGTTTGCATTATTTTTACGACTTAAAAAAATAAGAAGATATTAAGAAAATACACTAAAGTATTTTCAGGATCTCCTTGTTCACTGCTCAGGCAAAGTCGTACCATTCCAATATCCTTCTTCTCCATTTGTCTGTTTGCACGCATATCATGTTAAAACATGGTAGGCTATATTTATTTTTAATAACAAACATTTATCTAATAATTTTTAAACAATAACGGTATAATCCCTTATCTTGAACTAAAGATAAGATTACAGTTTTTATAATAAAGTTTACAAAAATAGTAAAATTTCAAATAAGTGTTAAATCAGCGATTTCTAACCTTTTTGGACTCGCGAATCCCTTCCAATATTACACGTAAACCCCTAACCATACAACCAAAAATAAAACTCTGAGTTATCGTATCTAACCAAAATTCTTTTTCAATAGGCCGAGAGGCCGCAGAGGTAATGAGATGTACTCAATCCACAGCCCAACCAAAAATAAAAACACAACACCTTTATAGAATTTTTATCGAAATCTATATATTTTTGCTCACCCTTGGGGGTTTACGAACTAGCAAATAGAAAACACTATCAAATAATAATACGAAGATTATATTATGGCTGTTCAAATCCAAACTCCAAGCTTGATAATTTCTTCCGAAGGACAAAAATCCAGAATTCACTGAAATGCTCGGTTTTTTTTTATTAAACAGAAATCGGGAAACGAGGTTCCTATTATTTGCATGGGAAACATTTTTTTATTTCGTTTTTTTTTTTTATTTGTTTTGCTTTGTTCCGTTTGTTCTTTGACGTTAGAAACACTAACCATTTAATAGTATAAACATTTGAGCTTTATTACAGGAAGAGGTGGAGAATGTTATGACTATTGAGATGTCAACGGCTCCACGTAACGTCAGACAATACAACTTCACAACCTCACATTTGCTGTTCATTTTAATTTGGTTTTTCTTGGAAATTGACCTGGAAGGACAAAACATAGTGATCGTGACATCGTAAGTAATCAATGTGTAATAGATTCGATGTAACATACCTTAATATGCAATTAAGAGAAAACAAAGTTAGAATAAAAACTTTTAAATTCAAATTTTTAATTGATTACTCATACGAACTCTTGCCATTCTACTTATATATTTTTGTTGATTTGTCTATTGTCTGTTTGTTTGTTTGACAATAATGTGCATCACGCTAAAACGGCTGGACGAATTTTCATAAAATTTGGCATTTAGCTTATTTCTGATCAAACTCAAATGTAAGTCATCCAATTATTTTGGCCTCTACGCTTCCTTCCCTCAAAAATAACCTCCGATATCCTTCGCTGTAAATCCTAGTTGGCTTTCGTTAAAATTAAACTAATTGGAAAGTTTCTTGTCGTTTTGAATAGCTAATTTTTGATGTTATAATGCGAATTCCCGAAACTACGTTCAGATAAAAAGTTCATGTTTGTTTTGTTATTCGGACTATCGTATAAATTTTGAATTTCAAAAATATAAAATAAATGCAGTGCAGTTATGAAAGCTTTCATTTTCTCTTATTTACAAAATATAGAAATCTCTATTCGTTGAGGGGCAACAAGAACTCAAGTATTGAATTACTTGATTTGCTATAACATTGTTATGCAATTTTAATTATTAGATAATGCTGTTAACTAATTTTACGTTCCTAATAATTGAACAAAATGTTAACAACGGAAGGCACAAAAGGAACCAAATGATTTTGCACCTCGAGCCTGTCATTGGTATATATGTTCGTACCTTCTGAGCCTGTCATCGGTGAGTTTGTCTGGTTGATGAATCCTAAAGAGGACGAAACGGCCTTCCCAGGCTCTCCCCGATTACAGCTGAAGATGCGAATTCATTTTTGTTTCCTTTGTTCCTTCCATAGTTAACATGCTCTTAACTAATTATAGAATGCTGTTAACTAATTATTAATGCAATGATAGTAACAATGGAAAATTGTAAGATTTTTATTGAGGAAACAGAAAATAGAATTAAGTTCAACAATGAAGAATAAGCTTTTACATTATTCGATAATTAAAAAAAAATGTTAAGTTTAATTATGACATTACATATCCGCAATTAAAAATAGAATCTAATTTCTTTTTGGTTGTACGCTTGATACGCTTTATTTATTTATTTTTTTTCGGTTGGAATACAAGATCCTTGGGGTTGCAGGTTTCTTTTATTCCTTAAATTCTAATATGATTTCAACTCGTAGCTTGGTATTACTGATTACTATTAGTACTTTAGATTAAGCAAAAGATAATATTTGTTTTATATGGTTTGCACAATATTAATATAAACTAGTTGCGACCCGTGAAATATTCACGGAAGTAAAACAAATTCAACATTTTTGAAAAACTTAAGATTGAAAAAGATGTTCTAAGCTCATTTTTTTAAAAGCCATGACTTCCGCAACAGCCCACGTATAATTTGAATGACTAAGCCAACTTTTGTTAAAATAAAAGAAAAGAAAAAATTGATTTACCAGTTTCAACAATAACAATAACAATAACGAATGCCCAACAGCCAATACCAATAATCCTGTCTGGGCAACAATGAGAGCACGTGCATCATTATTATTCCCTACTTCGTTGATTATTGAGAGAGCGGCAACACGGCGGAAATTATATAAAAACCGAGGTTTTACAAACTCTCTGATAAATTTTGACGCATGAACTTCATGCATTTCAGTGTAAACTTCCTTTATGTGAGAAAGAAAATCTCAATACGCTGAGAATAATTGTGTAAACGCGATCTGTCGTGGTGAAGTGGAGAAAATAGTAAGAGCGCCATCTTTAAACATGGGCGTGACGTAATGCCTGGCGTGTTCCAACGCTGCACTCTGATTGGTTATTTCAAATTACAAATTTACAAAGACACGTACACATTTTTTGCCTATTAATAGGATGATTAATATATGAAGCGATGTTTCGAATTTTAAATTTGGCTAGAGATCGGAACAAAATGAAGACTGAAATAGGAACAACTCTGGAACTAATTAATTTGAAGTAAATAATTTAAGTATTACTGAATATTCTCAACGTATCGTCCTTCTACTTTTATTTTACTATTAAATCTTTTGAATATTTTGTGAAGTTGTTAAATTCTCCGATTTTAAATTATTATGTCATTAGATTACTATGTATTCAGTAGTCTATCTGTATTACGATTAAGTGTAATTCAAATAATAACTAACTACGTATTCTTTAGAATTTCTGAACACGTCATTAAGTATTGGCGTTCGGTTAATGTACGGAATGAAGGTAATAAAAGTATCGTTCAACGCTTCGAAGTGCGAGTATTTTATAAAGATACGAGTTCTCTCTCAGTGATCCTGGAGATCTATTTCGAAATCTGTATGTTCGAACCTTTATAGTTAAATTTCAATGACATTCACTAATGACCTTACAAACCTTATCTATGAAATAATTACATATTCTAAAATATTTTCACTAAAAAATTTAATAGTAAACAGCACAAAAATTTTTTTAAAAGAGATTTATAAAAATATTGAAGGAATTTGAGGCCACCACAAATTCGAACATTAAAATAAAATTTATAAACAAAAATAAAACAAATTACATTAACACTAGTACTTTCTGAGCGATCGACGCTCCTTTTACGAGTGATGGAATAAAAAATTTAAATATTTTATTATATTTATATTTTTTATTCAATATTTTCAATATTCAATATTTATATTTTTTATTCAATCACTCGTAAATGGAGCGTCGATCGCTCAGAAAGTACTAGTGTTTATGTAATTTGTTTTATTTTTGTTTATAAATTTTATTTTAATGTTCGAATGTGTGGTGGCCTCAAATTCCTTCAATATGTTTAGAAGACACACAAGTTAAATATACTAAAGATTTATAAAAACATTTAAAAATTACTTAGGAGCCTTTCGAGTTCCTCCGCGGAACTCCTCTTCAACACTCGTAATAGCATTGTAGACTATTGCATTTAAGGCTGCAATAAAGAAGCAAACCTTTTTAGCCTATTTTGTTAAGGTAAGTGAGGTTCATAAAGCCTATCAGTATAGTACGGGAGGGAGGCTCCTTCCCAATAACTTCTGAGCCGATGAATGGATAGTCTTGAAACTTGGCATGCTTATTTACGGATACGAGACCAACTATTGCATTTAAAATGTTTTCCGTTTGGGTCCCTGTTGCGAAAGTTACGCATAGGTAACAAAAATTCCAATAGAAATCATAAAAGTGAAACAACAGATTTGTAATTATGTCAAAAAATACATTTTTTTACTGATCTACTAATTACCTCGAGCTTTGATATGGTTTCTCGATTTGAACTTAGTTCCTTTGGTATCGAAACGCCGGGAATCTTACATCCAGCGACCCTAAGGGCCTACGTAGGCCTATACTGGAATGCTTTAACTTTGATATGGGTTTAACAAAATTTAATTTGATTTAGGAAACTTAAATAAATAATGCTAGTTTAATTAATTTTCAGAAAAAATTCAAATTTCATTTTGAATTGGGAATATTGGAAGAAATTTTTTTCTTTATTTTTCACACTTTTCAAGAAAAAATAATAGGCCCTCTTGTTAATAAACATTCAGTTTA
>JAFIDM010119889.1:0-10017 GCA_023159025.1 Thereuonema tuberculata | reverse complement strand
GACTTCATTCAGAGACAAACATCCAGATACATCCTCACCCTCCATACAGTCCGGATCTTGCCCACTGTGATTTCTGACTGTTTTCTGAACTAAAAATGAGGCTGATGTGTCTGAACCTTATTTCGACTTCTGTACCGGCTGGATGTTTACTTCCTTTCCAGTGTTGTCTGATTTTTTTTTCATTCCCTTCAGTTGAAAAATAATTCCATAATGGTATCCTCAGTCAGACAATGGAAAGCCACCTCATTTGACTTATCCCAGGATATTCTATGGATCCTTCTTTTGGTTCACTGGAATGGGAACTCATTGGACGCGAACTTCCAAAAAGGAAATCGCAAGTAGAGAGAGATATCCGAAAAGGATTTAAAATAACCAAAAAATAGCCTGACTTAAATCCGAATATATTTAGAAAAGAAATAGGGTTATTTTAGAAATTAAATCTCTGCGAAGTCCTGAACGAAGCAGTTGAAGAAGATATAATAAGAGTATGATTTCACGAAATGTTACCATAGGATGCCAATAATCTCATTTCATCCATGTTCCTCGAAAGCAGGCTATCATTTATAAGCGAAGTAATATCAAAAGATCTGTGTAGCAAAAGCTGCTAATCAGCAAGAAAAAATTATAAACATCTTTTACAATGCAAGCAATCCAAAAAGCAGCAGTTATCTACTTGCTTTGTAAAACGTGACATTTCATTTCTCATTTAATGATATTCATAATTTATATTTGTCCTATCTTTTATTTTGTTCACTGTTTAATATTAATCAATTGATTTCTATTGGTAGCCACCGCTTTCTTATTATATAATTTGTTATTTTAAACATAACCAGTTGTTGCAGTAACTTAGACTACCAGTGAATAATTTTTTATAACGGATGTTCTGCACATTATAATGGATGTTCTCTTTCGGGAGAGCTCTGGATAAGAATAAAATCTTGCTGGAATATTTCGTCGATCGTTAATAATATTTGATTACATTCTTTAAAAATCCGGAGTCATTTGGAAAACTTGTTTCTCAAAGAAACGTGTCCCTGATAATTGCCTGATTGTCTGAAAGGATATTTCGAAATGTTGAAGAATGAGAAGTTAGAAATGCTTCGGTGTTTTGAATGTAACTAGGACCTGAAATAAAGAATATAATTTTTTAGAATGTCATGAGTTTTTATTAAGTACTATGTGCAAATATGACGATGGTGTTCTTGTGAATAAGAGATTTTTGAAAAATAAGAAATTCTCAGTGAGTGAAAATGAATATTTTGCAACTTAGTGACAATGTTTCTGTAGATGATGTAAGTCTATCTCACATAAATAAGGATTTGAAATGAAGGATTTGAAATGAAGCAACAACAATGAATCCATTATTCTTTTGATGTTAGAAAAAAGTACATCTCCTCATGTGTATGATAATGGTGACCCTGTAGAGAATGCCTACAGTTTCTAAGTTACAGTATTTTGTTTGAGCTTTAGGATTCTCGCATTAAGGGTCTTTCAAGGATGATTGATTTTTGCTTCATTTAACGTCAAAGTGCACCCAAACAAGTTTCGATACCAAGATGATGATAAGCTTTTAGATCAGATTATGCTACTCACGGTTATTCCGTGGAGGAATCTGCCAACTTCGTGGAGAAATGCCAATAGGTCAAAAACTTAAAGAATGAAGATAAATTTTACCTGAGATGAAACAGAATTCTGTATTAGATGGACCTTATGAGAAAGTTGAGCTCATCAAGTCCGGGAACTTTATAAATTGAATGGGTGAGCACTACGAGACATACCTGAGTGATAAAGAGTTGGTACTGACGGAAGGTGGATGGAGGATTTAGCTTCTGTTATTCCAGAGAAAAAGAACGCTACTTTGAAATGATGAAGTACAAGATCTACAGCTAAAAAAGGGAAGGAAGAAAATCAGAACAAAACCTGAGGAAACAATTTCATAATTAACGAATTTGTATTTATAGATCACGTAGAGTACTTTCAATAGTGTCAATCAAAAAAGTATAAATGATAAAGTAAATTATTTGTAATTTTTGAATTTATTCAATCTTAAAAAAAGTAAACATATAACATTGCACTTCAAGACAGGATTTCAAATGTATCTTAAAATATAATGCTCACCATATAAAATGAAAGTTTTTAAACAACTTTATCAAAAAGCAGTTTTCAAAAACTTTATCAAAAATATAGGTTGTAATATATATAATTTGATCTAAGTTTTAAGGAAAAAAAACAGTTTAGAAGTTTCGAAAATATAAAGCGTTTACATATAATTTTTTTAACATTAATAATCATTAAAGGTAGAGCAAGATAATATCTATCCTTGGAAAGCAACTAAAAAACAAAAAAACATTATAACGTATTCAGTCAATATTGTCATTATTTTCCCCTTAATTTTTTTCTGAAATGTTATTGCTTGTATATTGATTTACTGCGCTAAATAATTCAGTAGATCAGGTTGCATTAAAACTATTATATTCTAAACTTACACTTTAGATACTAAGTTTATTATTTGTAGTGAGTTGATTTTTTAGGATTTCATTTGTACTGCTTCTCTTTTGATGGCTGTTAATTCGAATTTCAATCTTTGTAATTACAGTTCTTTCACGCCAAAGAATAAACAAAAGCACATAATTTTCTATGTAAGGTATCTTAGCCATATAACACCATGTATACCTTTAACGACACCTATGTAATTCTTCATAAATATAAGAGATGGCGGTACTGCACTAAAGTAGTTTGCATTGACATGCCTTCTAATGTTGAAGCGAATTACTAGCAGACCGCCAACATTTTCGAGTGAAATTACATTTCCACCTTTTCGTGTCGAGGACTGGTACTGAAAGGCTTCTACTATATCAACGTAAGATAAAATATAGATTTTTTTTTTAATGTTCAGCAAAAATTAACCATATAAAACTATACATTTTCTTGATTCTTGAAGATTCTTCTATGTTGATAAGTTAACTGTTATTTTTAAAATTCGGAAATTGTAGACAAACAAGTATATCATGTGATCTATGTGCTCAGTAGCGCTTTGTCGCCATGGTGGTGTTAATGGTCTACATATACGATTTTAGGTTACGTACGACATTTATAAGTTACTAATATGTTTCATGAAAATATAGATTTTTATCTTATTTATTATTTTGCTTTTATAATCGGAAAATGCCGAACTTAATTAATTTTTACATTTCCTCTTTTGTTTTAGCTACAGATTAGAAAGACTGCGTTAATTTCAAGTGATTTTTTATTATTTTTTACAGAAAGTCAAATTCAGTTGCTTTTTACTGTAATTTTGTACAAATAATGTTTACAATGATGGAATAATTCTTAATTTTAAATAAGTTAAGTTACTAGAAAGTAGATGGCGTTAATTGGACCAGGTGTTCCTAATAACGCCAGTTTGCAAAGTTTTTTATTTGAGTTCTCATACTTCTCCAGTAAAAGTTATCATATGTTTCATTATGGTATGCTTCAAATAGAAGATTAAACTTTCTTGGTTATAATTTTCGTGTTTCGATACACCTTATTTGCAGACTTACAGTAATTTAAATGTTAAGGTGGCGTTATTTGGGCAGGGTATCTTAGTAAGAAAAAGAAAAAAACAAAAAATACCATTGAAAATTATTGAGGGAAAAGCCATGTTTAAGCAAAGGTAGGGAAAATTCAAAAATGAAAATTAAGCGAAAAGTAATAATATGAGTAAAAAAGTTATATTTAATAAAACTTAAACGTAATAATAAGAAATTGCAAGCTCAACTGAAATATAATCACCATAGAAAATAAAAATTTAAAACTTAAAAATACATTAAAGGAATTATTTGTTTTTTATTAGGTTAGCTTTCACGCCTTCATTATCATCGATGGAAATCGCGTCATAGAGATGTCACTTTTGCACTGATAAACACTAGGTCCTCCTTTTAATGTGTTTCCCATGCTGAAGCCTTTTTACCTTTTTTCTTTCTTACTAAACCTCGCTTGGAAATTGATACATAATGACTTTACTAAGAACAAAGGGGTTCTAAAAAGTCAAACAAAAACTGCAATAAAATATCCTTTAACGAATGTGAATAAATTTATCAGTAAGTTTGTGATAAAAAAGAGGTACGAAGAGAGAATTCTACTGACAGTATTTTGAAATATCCATCATGAACTTTTAATAGCCGCAAGGGACTCAAGTGCACCTGAAAATTCTTTTAATTAATTTCAATTTCAACAGTTATAAAATAGGTGAGCAGTTGGTCAAACTTTTGAATATGTTTCTAAATAATTAAGTGTCTATTATAAATAACCATACAGTTTATAAGAGTTTCATTTAAATATATTCAAACAAATAAATATCTATTCCAAAAACATTCCAATATATATATATATATATATATATATATATATATATACATTGACTTTAGTGTATTATAAAAAGTCTTTCAGTTTCTATAACGTTTAATCACTATTCAATAAAATGAATTCTTCTCTCACATAATTCTTGGTGTTCAATGTAATCATTTAACACTGCAAATAAAGTTGAAGTTCTCAATGTTCATGTTGTTAAGTCTTGATTTCCCGCAAAAGGTTCACTTTGTTTTAAATTCAGGCAAACACCGTCATTACTGATATAATAAACAAATTGTCTATCAGTATTCAACGTAGCACATTATTCCTTTAGAGTTTAATACTATCATATTCATGTATTGTTTCTTTCTATGTAGAAGTTGATTCAAATACTCTCTCTAGCTGAAGTATAAAATAATTTCACTTACTTTGTTCCTGTGATCTGCACTTTCCATTGAACAGAAATAAGATATCTAGGTTTAAATGCGTTTGGTGGTACAGCCAATGGGAGTGTTTGTTGCGATTCAGTGCTGATCTGCTTTGTTTCGGTTTCGGACTACGATTTTCGCGCATTAATACTTTGTTGATCACGTGATTACCGAATGAAGGCTTTTTTTTTTTACATGAAATGAAATGGCGGTTCAAGATTATGTCAATGTGAAATTGTCGCCTCATTACGAAATATCTGCTGATTTCTATGAGTTTATTCTGGTTTTTAAAGTGACAGAATGATACTAGAAGACATTTCACGATCCTGGATACCAGCATTTATCGTTTTAATGAAGGGAAACGTATCTGATTCACAACAGAGAAAGGTTAGGACTATTTTTTTAATTTTTTCATTTTCTAAAACATTCAGTTATAATGAATCGGATGGTTCGTAAATATTTGGGGATATTTCTGTGTAATGTTGAGGTTGCGCCATTCTAGCAAGCACGCGCTTCTCGTATATATTCAGATTTTTGTAAACGCTTAATGATTAAGACAAATTTCAGCAACAACTGAGCTTTTCGTAAATATGCATGAATTTCTATTAATTTCATGGTTATGGCTCATAACAGCAACAAGTGGCTTTCCGTTAATATTCAGGATTGTTTTCGGGACTTAGTATTTATGGCTCCTTGCACCAAAACAGGTCTTCTCTGTATTCGCTTACATTCTTATTAATTTGAAGATCAGAATCAACTTCCGCTTCGGAATCCTGAAAATAGTCTGGAAGCAATCTACTGCGCAACTCGGAAAAAAAAACCCGGTACCATGAACGACAGTTTTACCGATATCTGTTATACCTTGAAGTTTATGGATCCAAAAAAACTTTTACGTCCTTCAGTCTGTTGAACGGTTATCCTTCTTTCCGTTGCATGGTAAACACGAAGATCCATAATCGAACGCATGTCCTCTACTAACCCTAGGTCATCGATATCTGATACTAGTTAATAGAAGAGAAAAATTAGTATCACTAATTAAAAGCTTCTGCATTATTGCTTATTTATTAAACACGCTATACAATTGTGCAAATAAAGTCATCCTATTTGTATCCATTACAGATTAAAATCCCCTTCCGACTTTTACTGCTTTTACTTTAAAACCAACTCTCCATTCTTCTTTCCTTTTCGCCTTTCTCCTACTTCCATTGTTACGTAACAAAACTTCTCCGGTCCATCTATCACATTTTCACAGTTGCCGGTTTCTTTAATTCTTGTCGCAATCATGAACGCATTGTGAACATTACTTTTAACTCATGAATGATAAGAAACTATTTTTAAGAGTGATTGTCAAGTCACGTTCTCTTTCAATTCTTAAACACAACAAATAAAACTTTAATAGTGAGTATAACATTGCCTATTTTATTATTAACACTCTCGTATTGAAATCAAAAATTCTCCCTCTCAATGTGAACTCACTCTTAAATTACTCCTCAAATTTAAATGCTTTACCATCCGCATATGTTTTACTGAAGGTAATCCTTTAGTAAAACCATCAGCTTTGTTATTATCACTTTCCACATAATCTCATATAATATAAACTTATCTCCTTTTCAGCTACCAGTTCTTTAATAATGTGATATTTGATGTTAATGTGTCTACTTCTAGTTTGGTTGTGTTCATCCTCAATTATTTTAATTGCTATGTCTGTAAAATTCAATTCTAATAGAAACTTCTTGCAAATCATGATATATCTACTACAATCGCAGCATGCTACCAGTTCTGCATCCTGCATTGAATGAGACCCTGTGGATTGTGTCTTACTAATACAGGCTATGGCACTGTCACCTAAGTATTCAACATAACCACTTGTAGGCTTACAGTCACGATGATTTGCATAACTAGCATCTGCATACGCTATTAAATCATTATCGTGATTTTCATACAACAATTTGTATCCAATTATTCATTTAAGATATGTCAGTATACGCTTCACTTTCACAAAATCAGCATTATTTGGATTATTACTCTTTTCTGGGCATCTGTTCACTGCATACATAATGTCAGGTCGACTGCTGTTGCTGAGGTAGGTCAAGCTTCCAAGTATGCTCCTGTATTTCAGGTGATCACTTTCATTCAATAGATTCACTGCACCTTTGTCTTCTAACTTGCATGTTCCTTCTTCAATATACGGAGCAATCTACCATTTGAAATCTGATTAGCAATTCTTTTGTGAAATTCACTTGACTTATCAACAACATATTATTTCCGGTATCATGTTCGAATTTCATTCCAAAATATTTATTTATTATTCCCAAATCTTTGATGCCAAATAAATGATTCAGATCTTCTCTTATATTTTTGATTATTCTTTCATTTATATCGAATATCAAAATATCGTCAATGTACAGTAATAATAAATGACTCTTTATCATATTTCTTGCAGAGGATACATGGTTCTGTCTTGATTGAAGATAAACATATTTGACGAAATTTTTCCTTCAATGTAACAAACCAATTTCTGTCGGCTTGTTCTAAGCTATAAAGGGATTTTAGAAGCTTCAGTCCAGCTTTCAGTTCTATAACGAAGAAAAAAGAAAGCAAACTTGGGAAATTGAATTTTATGGATCTGATAATGGAAACAAAAGTAAAAGAGAAACCTAAAGAGAGGGAAGTCAGGAATGACATGAGAATCAGCAGAATAATTTTGTAGATAATAAATGTGTTTTATATTTTCAATTCATATCAGTAGATGTAGATGATCTTTTTAAACAATATATTCAACTTTTAAATATTCAACTTTACAAGATATTTCTTTGCCAATCTATTCAGACAAATTAGTGTCTTTAAACAGACAAAGATATAACAGCATACAATAAGGCCGTACTGCAAAGGTTTATTAATAACTTAAAAGTTTTGGAAAAATTTAGAAGTTAAAATGAAATTCTAATATTTAATAGGTCAAATTTTAATGAAGAAATGGACTTTTAAAAGTTAAAATTTTAAAAATGTAAAACTTTCTCTATAATTTAACAGCAATTCTCATCAAAGAAGGAACAATTTAACGGTATCTATCCTTGCGAAAATGAAAACATATAACTTCTTTATAAACTTCTATTAACTCCACAAACTCCAACAACAATATTCCGTGAGGCTCATTGCCCTACTTTATCAAGCCTTTTTTTATATATAATTTAACATCACTGGAAGAAGGCATGTTCATAAAAATTATTCAGTCAATAATGTCATATTTTCTGTTTATGTTTAAAAGTAATTTTATCTTCTTCAACATTATTGCTTGGATATTGATTCACTTGCATACATTATTCAGTAGGTAGGATCTCATTCAAATAATTACATTTAAGACTGAAACCTTAAAACTTATAATAAATTGATTATATTAAAATATTGTCTCTATCTTTTTCGTAATTGTAGTTGATTCCATTCAAGTTATTTGAATATCTAACTTTTTAATATTAGAACCTTTCGTAAAGCAACTCTCTGTAATTACTGCTCAATGACGTCAGAGGATCAACTCATGATAATAATTTTATATCCTCTACAAGAAAGAAAAATAGCATTATAAATTATTGAGTCAATGCAGTAAATTTTCCCTACAGAAGTTAAGCCTACTATCTCTTGCTTGGGATGACCTTGCTTAGAAATTGATAGTTTCATATACAATTTAGTATCAAAGGCTTTATTATAACTATATTGCTGCTGAAAAATTGAGTAGGAAACAAAAAAAAATCACAAACAAAACAAATTAAAAACCTTAAATGAGAAATTTACAAGATTGTGATAATACACTTAATTTCGGAGTGATAAAAGAGAGAAATCTGTCATGGAAATATGTAACGAAACAATTGAAAGAGCAGAGGCCACATTGATTTTTTGGTATTTTTCTCAAAAGAAAAAACACCAAAAACACCAGCTTCATCGTAACTGTTGCAAAAATAAAATTCTAGCAACGGAGGACTGTTTGAACTGTGACGTAGGTTTGACGTTGTGACGAGTCCCTTGCGGCTACGAATAGTTTATGATATTTGAAAATACTGTCAGTGGAATTCTCTCTTCTTTCCTCATGGTTAGTATTTCTCGAAAAAATTCATTCACATTCGTTAAAGGATATTTTATTGCAGTTTTTTTCTTGACTTTTTAGAACCATTTTAGTTCTTAGTAAAGTCATTATGTATCAATTCCCAAGCGAGGTTTAATAATAAGAAAAAAAAGTAAAAAGACTTAAACAATAATATTTTTGGCAACAGTTTATTAATGCTCACTACATAAAAGTTTCAGAAAAATTCAGAACTTTAAAGGAAATTATAATAATTCTTTTATAACTTGGATCACATTTACTAGGAGTAACGAACTTTTAAAAGTTAATATTTCAGAAAAATTCAGAACTTTAAAGGAAATTATAATAATTCTTTTATAACTTGGATCACATTTACTAGGAGTAACGAACTTTTAAAAGTTAATATGTTTAAAAATGTAAAGCTTTCTCTATAATTTAACAGCAATTCTCATCCAAGGAGGAACAATTTAATGGAATCTTTACTTGCGAAAATAAAAATATAAATTATGTTTATATAAATTATTCAGTCAATACTATCATATTTTCTGTTTATGTTTAAAAGTTTTATCTTCAACATTATTGCTTGGGTATTGATTCAATTCATACATTATTCAGTAGCTAAGTATCATTAAAATAATTACTACTGTGACTGTTACTGTAAACTTATAAAATGTACTAAATTGATTATATTAAAATGTTGTCTCTATCATTTTCTAAATTATTAGCTAATTACATAGAAGTTATTAAAATATCTTAAAAGGAATTCTCTGTAATAACTGCTCAATGACGTCAGAGGATCAATTCATGATAATAATTTTATATCCTCTACAAGAAAGAAAAATAGCATTATAAATTATTCAGTCAATGCAATCAATTTTACCTATAGAAGTTTAGCCTACTGTCCCTTGCTTGGGATGACCTCGCTTAGAAATTGATACAGTTTCATATATAATTTAGTATCAGAGGTTTCATTATAACTACCTTGGTGCTCAAAAATTAGATAGCAAACAAAAAACAAAACAATCACTTACAAAAGCCAACACACAAATAAAGTGTAAAAACATTTAACACATTAAAAAGGGAACGATCCAGATTAACTGGGTTTTTGCAAGTAAGAAATCTCAAGGAATACAGGCGATTAAATACGGAAAAAGCCCAATGAAATACAATGAGTCAGGTGCT
>JAFIDM010119888.1:0-10018 GCA_023159025.1 Thereuonema tuberculata | reverse complement strand
GATATCATTCATCCACTGACCCATTTTGCACTTCTGAATTTGAGTTTTATTATTTTGATCTGAGCCAATCAAAGTCATGCTAAGAGAATAGGCGTTGGCCCTTTCCATTGCCTCCATACAAGTAATCCTTTCGCTGGCGACATCAAGAGTCCTATTTATTACAATCTCCAATTGTCTGAAGAGGTTCTTTTATGATCTTTGTCAAATGAAAATTGGACAATTTCGAGAAGGTTATTAACGCGGAAGTGTTCAAAGAAGTTGATCCATCATGCAATTATCTGTAACAGAATATAAGGGGTTGTGGTTACTTCCCCTTTCAGATAATCCAAAAGCTCTATCAGCGAAGCGAGACTGACTTTCTGGAAATCATCCGTTTTGCATATGTTCGGTAATAGACTGAAGTCAGGTTGTAGGATTTGCTTGTCCTTGACACAATCCGCGACCTTCCAGATCTCCAGGAAATTGGTGCAAGATAATTGATCCAGGAAGATTTTCTTATAGTGCTCGTATGCCTCAGTCAATTCAATAGATGTAACACTTTCAGGACTCTCTCTAAGTTCTGAAATTTGATATCCATCAATGTTCTTTTGCTAAAAATGTCCAAAAGTACTGTAACCCCCTCGGGCTCCCAGTCGTCAAGGACAAGCTCTTGCTGAACCTCTCCAGTCAAGGAATAGTTGAACATATTAAAAAAATATGTACTATGCTGGGATAAGGAAGCGTTGCTCGTTCTAAATATCCTTCCTTTGCAGATTAATTTAATTTCTCTGTCGATTGAATTCTGTGTCGTTTCATCGAAACTTGTTGGCGCCTTTTTCGATGATTGAGTAATCTCATCATCGTTAGGACCGGATTCAGCCTCAACATCAGAAGATGCACACTTACTCAGTTTTTTATGCTGATTTTGAAACTCAAGACCATTTTAGCCGTAGAAGTTTCATTCACAAGTTTATTTAGATTATACAAAGATGAGTTTTAAATGCCTTTTGGTGTTATGAGACAAAGATAATAATTATTCTTTAGATAAATTAAACTTTAGATATGGTTGGTATTTCGTTTTTCTTTTTGGGTGCAAAATGATCCTTAGATTAAACTCTCAGAACCTATATTACAGGTGTACAGGTAAGAAGTACATTTAAATAGGTCTGATAAACATTAAAAAAAAATTGTTTTCAAATCAAATCATCCATCTAATCAAACAGATATATATATATAATGTGACAATGGCCGTGCTGGCGTGGCCGTGCGGTTTAGCCGGCGGGCTGCCGTTGTGGCCGATGCGCCAGCACCCGGGTTCGAATCCCGGTGGTGGCATGGCTGTTTCTTTCTTCTTCTGTGTTTCGTCCGTTTCCCACCTGCGACTTACAATCTCAGGGTTATCCTGGACGGGATATAATTCTCGTCCCCCCTTTCTTGAATTTCACTAGCTTCGCCCTGACGTTGTCAGGTTGAGCTAGTTCCGTGGTCCCTAGTTGGCCAAATTCGATAAAAGAAGAAGAAGAATGTGACAATACTCATATGTTGATTTATTGTAATTTGAAATATTAGAATTTAATATTATTATCGTAAAGATAAAAGGAATGTCAGTTAAGAGAAATAATTCCAAAATAATTGTTTTGTAAAGGCTAATGGCAAAAGACTTCGTTATTTTAGTTTTAGTTATTGTCAGTGATTTTATTTTATTTTATCTTTGTAATTTAGACTTCAATTTAGCTTAGCCCAGGATTTAGGAGTAAAATCTTTAATTTAGGATATTAGGATTTAGTGTAAGGAATTTAAGTATTTTAGGCAATTGAATAATTTTAGCTTAGCTTAAGTTAGATTTAATTAAGGATTTTTAAATTTAAATTTAATTTTCTCTTTGCTTTAAATTAGCTGAGTTTAGTTTTTAGTTTGGGGAATTTCTGTTCTCAGAATTTCCATGAGATCATCATTTCATATTTGGAATTGTTGAATGCATTGTCTTTCTATTGGATAATTATCATTATCACCTCGCATGATGTAATCTCCCTTATTTGGGCAGATAAGCTGTTTTGTTATCTTAGTGGACAGGAAAAGCCTGACGTCACACTGGCGCCACGGTCGAGGTTATTTAACCGCATGTTTAAGAGAAATCTCTCTCTTGCTACGCCGACCTGCGGATTCTCTTGCTTCGCCGACCTGCGGATAAAATCCTCTTGCTTAGACGACCGGTGGATACCATGCATCTTTGCTCATCGACCTCCGTTTTGCGATAGCTTGCAGCCGCACCTTTAGTTCTTGGCAACAGAAATTATACTCACACGTTTGTCAGAATAGGTGTGTTAAACTAAGTTTTTTTAGCTAGACAGGCAACCGTGGATAGCCTAAAATTTCCCATTGGATATTTGTGAGTGAAATTATCGCCACCAATTTGCAAAAGCCAACTTTGCAAATTTCAGTGCTATTAACAAAGTAAGTGCTACGCAATTTATTTAGTGCTACTCAGTTTATTAAGTGCTAAGCAATTTATTCAGTGCTACGCAATTTATTCAGTGCTACGCAATTCCTTTAGTGCAACACAACCCGTTAAAGGAGAGTTCAATTAAGTGGAGGGAGTTTAGTTTTTCAGTGCGAGTTTTTATTTATTCAGTGCGTTAGTGATTTAACCACGCGACTTATGAAGTTATAAGCCATAGCTTTGCCGATAGTTATTACCATCAATTTAAGTGAAATATTATTTTAGTGTCAAATAAAATTGTTGAATTTAACCTGCATTGCGAGTGTGTCTTGCCTCCAACACGTGGACGTGAAGTGTGGCTCCCCCGCACCCCGGAATGGACTGAAGCTAGTTAACCCGGCATGTAATAAGATAGATCCAACGGTTCTCAATGGTACCATTGGATCAAGGGTACTCAAATTGGATTAAAATATTATTTTATTGTGTCATTACATGTTCTTTCCATGAAATTTTATTCTTGGGAACTGTCCACAACAACTGAAATTCTAACAAAACTTAAGTTCAAAACCAAATAATTTTGTTACCACTGCATTCATTTTAATGAAAATTGGCTTACTTAGTCAGTTGTTTACAAGATTTCGAAACTCAAAACCATTTTTGCTGTAGAGACTTCGTTCACAAGTTTAGCACAGTATTTAGATTACATTTACTTTATATTTGATAGTTGAAAATAATATGATTTTTCAGATTTTGTTATGCCTGTCGTCCGACAAGTTTAGCTGCTAGTAAGAAAATGGATAATAATTTCTGTTCATTTGGATGTGTATTGACTTTTCAGTTTATTTCTGTTCGATCTTTTCCATATTTATTTCAGACTTCATTTTGTCTTTATTATCACAGACTTCATGTATTATAAAGTAGCTAAATATCTGTACATTATAAATAAACCCAAATACATAAATTCGTGGTGTAAAGTTTATTAAATTTCTGAACATCCATTTGTAAAAATCGAAATGATTTTATCTATATTTATATTATTTGTCTATATATCTATTTTGGGGCTTGATAGTTTATAGCTCAATTTTTTTTCTTGGGACAACTTAGCCAATGATACTTCTGCGCCATTACAATTAAAGTATTTCGAAACAAAAAACAAAACATAATGTTTAACAGTTTTTTCAGCTTTGACTTTCGGGAAAAAAAGTCTTTAATCTTGAATTTAATTCTTAAGAAATTGTGAACTCAGCTGTGTAATTTTTGATTCTATTTTACCAGGAACTTAAAAATGGAATCTTCTCTCTATGAATCCCTTTATTGTCTTGCGTTTTCCTATGTAATTGAGTGTGATAGATTAATTTGAGAGTTTAGAAAAAGAAAACTCTAGTAAAAATTTGCGAGAAATAACAAAAGTTGAAAAAGTTAAGGCATACTTTCCTAAAAATCCTTATGCTTTATCTTTTAATTTTTTTCCAATCGGTTATGAAAAACGCAAAAAAGAGCATTATGAATTTGCTTCTTAGATATCTGCTGATACACAGTTACGCTTTATGTAAGTTTCTTCCATTCTTTTATTTTAATCTCTATCAAAACACACGGAATTAGTGGATTAGCCAAAACTGTTAATATCGAAGGTTTAGACAACCCTGTTTCGTTTTTATTGCTTGTTTATAACTTCACGCCCTGACATCTCGATCGAAAACAATTATAAACAGTTGGATCTTCTTTGGTCCTTAAATATTCATCTCAAGTTTAAGTAGTTCCATCCAATGATTCAAAAGTTATTATTGAAAACACATACATTTGAATAATGTGCTGCGCCTCAGATAACTAAGTAGTTAGCCAAATGTAGTCATTTGCTGACTATAGTATTTATTCTATGAACGTCTTTGGAACGGTACAAATTGTTCTCACGTCATTGTTTCACTCACACCGGTGATGGTTTGTAAAAATAAAATGTAATATATGACTGTAAAATTCTATCATTTGTCATGAATTCTGTGTATTAGGGAATGGGTTATTAAAGCTTATCACTAACCGTCTGATGAACAATCTTGCTCAAAGAATGCGAAACTTCACTGATATAAAAGGTTTTTAGAGATAATGTGTTGATGTGAAGAATTGTTAAAGTATTTACGTGAAATTCAATTTTTTTCTTTTTTTAAAAAAAATCCAGTTTTTTCAGTTTAAAAATTTATTTTCACAGTAAATATTTAACACATCTGCCAATGTTAAGTCGACGACGTTTCGAAATGAAGAAATCCCAGTTCCAAATTTAACAAGATTCTAATAATCCTACTTATGATAGCATAAATATTCTTCTTTTAATAATGAAACACTGTAGTTAAGACAACATAGCGGATCAAAGATCAAAGTACGTATTGCCAAATGTAAGAAGAGAATGATTATGGATGCGTGGTTTTGTCCGTAAATTTCCTAAATATGAGTGTTGTGTTTACTACCACAGCCTTCTGGAGTTGTGCGTAATGTTTTTTGTGAAGAACTTAGATCTTAAGGAAAAAATGTGCTTCTTTTTTAAGTTTATATCCTAACAGTTGAAAACACACACACTGGATAAAAAATGATGAATCGGGTTTATTAACCGGTTATATCTGAAAGAATCGTAATTTCTTGGGCAATGTGTAAAGACGTAAGCCATAGTGTCAATTGTAAGCCATATTAAATTGAAGCTCGAGACTGGACAAAATGTTGCCAAATTTGATGTATCATAGGTTAGGTGTATCCCACTATGTCCCTGGTGGCACTGAAAGAAACTCTCTCAATGTTTCTTGACCTCGGGACTGAGTCGGATGGGCAGTAAAAAAAAAAACAAAACTGAATTCAAAAACCACACAAAATTATAGCTGTACATTACCTGCTTCCTTTTCGGTCACTTCCATTTCCTGTAAAATAGGAAGGCGACTTGAGATTGGAACTCATATTTTTCCTGATCTCTGTCTGAAAGTGATAACGGTTTCAGTAAATGCACCAATAATATCTGTCAGACTTATAGTTTGGATTGTAGAGGTGGTGATTGACAGAAGGGCAAAACCTTCTTAAGAGCAACCTTCCCGCCCAACATAGCAAATAGTGAATGGAAAAAATGTCACATGAATAAGATAATTTCATTTACATTTTCGCTATTAGTATTTTAATTCTTGGATATTTGAAAAACTTTATTGTTTTTTTTTGAGAAATTAAAAATGTGAAGGAAATGTGAAGGAAACAGCTTCCTTCGCCATATCGTCCAGGAGACGTTTCATTTCTCACCCGAAAGAAAGCAAGGCAGTTGTGGTTTGGAAACACAAACTCCCCTTCACCAAAAAAAAAACGTTCGAGCTGTACAGTCTGTTGTGAAGGCGATGGTTACTATTTGTTTTTCGCTTTTCGTACTTAATTAATAAAGGAACTTTAAAATCATCTGATCTTATTGGTTTTTTCAATGTTTATTTGATTCTAGAGCCATAATGTTTACCCTTAATGAAGCTTTTATTAAGCAAATAAATACAAATTGGAAGTTTAAGTTAATTTTTAAAGAAATATGCATAAAAAGAAAAAAGAACCTTATGAAGTTGCTTCCTACTTCTGTTCAGTTCTACAGATTACCAGAACATTAACTTCTGGTAGTTTCTTAGCGGATTAGGTGCTCGACTGAAATATCTCCAGAATGATTCAGATGATTCGAGATCCTGCCTAAATATTCGACCAGTGTTGTCCAAACACCGAGCTGTACTTTAGGATTCCATTTAGGACATTTTTATCACAGGAACATTGGTGGATGTCAAATTACAGATCTTAAGGAACATCTTGAAAGTGTTACATCTAGTTCAAATGATTGCGGCATACGACCACTGTAAGAAAATCTTCATGGATCATTTATCATCCACCAATTTCCTAGGGTTCTAGAAGGTTGCGGAGTGTGTCAAGGACAGGCAGATCCTACAAGCTATCTACAGTCTATTACCGAACATCTGCAAAAACGGATGATTTGCAGAAAAATCAATCGAGCTTGGCTGATAGAGCTTTTAGATTATCTGAAAGGGGAAGAAACCACAACCCCTTATATTCTTTTGCAGATAATTGAACGATGGATCAACTTCTTTAAACACTCCTGCTTACATAACTTTAACGAATTGTTGGAAAGAATTACCTTCTCGAAATTGTCCAATTTTCATTTGACACAGATCATAAAAGATCCTGTCTTCAGACAATTGGAGATTGTAATAAATAGGATTGTTGATTTCGCCGAAAGGCTAACTTTTATGGAGGCAATGGAAAGGGCCAACGTCTATTCTCTTAGCATGACTTTGAATGGCTCAGATCAAAATAATCAAACTCAAATTCAGATGTGCAAAATGGGTCAGTGGATGAATGACACCTCGTTCATCGAATATTGCAATCCAGTTTTTTCCAATTGCAATCTGGCCATTTTGGTAAAGATCACTAAAGGTAAATCAACGCTTCATAGCCTTGAATGTGGAAGAATAGTTGTATATCTAGGAAAAGTACCTCCTAACGCAACTGTCATAATGAAACATTCAGCTTCGTGCACGTCCGTGATTGGATATAGGACAATCTCTAGCTGAATCTCTCCAGTCAAGTAATTGTTGAACATTTAAAAAAAATATGTGTCATGTTCGGATTAGAAAGCCGTGCTCGTTCTAAATATCCTTCCTGTGCAGATTAATTTGATTTCTCTGTCGATTGACTTCTGTGTCGTTTCATCGAAACTTGTTCGCGCCTTTTTCAGGACAGGATCATCATCGATCATCATCAGGACAGGATTTAGCCTCAACATCACGAACATCAGAAACTGACATGGTTTAGCTGAAAGGAAAAAAGAACGTTACTTATTAGAAACATTTATGTGTGTAAAATATTGTACGTAAATTATTTTGAAACTAGCTGTGTTACATTAACTAAAAGGATAAGTTTATTTCATAATCTCAAATTCTTTCCTAGTATGGAAATGCATAATAATATTTGATTTATTTGCATGTGTATTGACTTTTCCGTTGGTTTCTTTTGGATCTTTTGCATTTTTATTTCAGGCTTTATTCTGTATTTATTACACAGAATTTTCCTTTTCTATATATACAATTTGTATATGTATTCCAAAGTGATTAAATATCAGTAGGGTTCAAATAAACCTTAATTCGTGGTATACAGTTTACGAAATTCCTGAACATCCATTCGGAAAGATCGTGTTTATAAAAGGTTAGTATTGAAAAACTAAATTTCTAATGCTGCGTAAAAGTTATTCTGTAGTTTTTAGTAAGAATTATTGAATCCGACTCAGAAAAAAAAGAACAGCTTCCATTCGGATTCTAAATGCCCACCCACTATCCTCAGAAAAGAAGGTCTTAGCTGTTAACAACTTTCCTTGGTTGTTTGTTTGTTTTTGCTTTTGTTTTTCATCTTTATGAGTTGCCAAATACTGCTTTGACCTCTGCTTCTGATAACTGGGAAGTCTCGGAGTGCCCTCCATACCCCCTAGATCAATCGCTGGTCACCTATTGCTACTTCGTTAGTTGGTTTTGACTAGGATCAATCACTTTTTCGGAGGATCTCGTATCTTCCCTTTCTGTTCGGATTTTTGTTTTGGATATCACTGACGTTCCCTTGAAAGGATGTGGCTGCAGTTGCGACTTTCTCTCGTTGGCTCCGTGGATGGTGGGTGGATAGCACGAAACTCAAAATTTTTATGCTTTTTTCTTATGGATTCTTTAAACTTTCCAATATTGCGAAGCAATTTAGAAATCCCTGTTTCAAATTTTAAATAGATTTTAATAATCCTACTTATGATAACGTAAATATTCTTCTTTTAATAATGATAAATATTACTGTAAGATACATATATATTCCATTAATGTAGTTACTTATCTGTCTAAAAGAAAAATTTGGAATTTTTTGAAAGTTTTTGAAGCATTAATGAATGAATAATCCCACATTTAAAACAGTTGAAGCTTATTAGAATGGTGTTTGGATTAAAAAAATAAAATCAAATATATCCTCTTTTTTTTTCGTGTGTTTATAAAAACTCCAAACTCTGTATTTTGACCGTTAAAATTTTTGTGCAATTCAAATTCAATTCAAATTCAATTCCGCACATGAGTGAAGAAATACTGCATCTAAATTAAATAAAAGAAATTATAACATTCTAGAGTTTGCTTCAGATTCAAGTTTCTAAGATCATCTAATAATAAATTATGAAATTAGCAATTTCAAAACTTTCCCCGAAAAAAAGGATTACACTGAATATATGAGAATGAAATTAACAAAATGGTTTTTTAGTATATTTCAATTCTTACCTTGTCGGATTTCTGTATTTCTGATTTTTATAATTATAAATCAGATATGTACTACTGATGTAGACAGGCAGAGAACAGGAACCAATCTGAGGTTCTTAAACTTCTGATTGTCAGTAGCTCATGCCTTTAGTATACTACGTATGATTACGAAGTATTGTTTGATGAAATAAACAAAGTAGGGATACCGATTGTTAAATTATTGTTTTAATTTCCTTATTATTATAAATGTGGTTGATACGAATGCAAAAGGCGCAATTGGTATGATTATTATGATTGTTGATGAGCTGTACACAGTAATTATGTTTCTCCTGATAATGATTATTTAGAAATTTTAATCCAAACCACAAAATCAAATTCCCATATGAAAGACTAGCAAAAAGACCCGTTCTTCGCTCGGGATACAAAAAACAAATGTCCTAATGTGGATGATATAGAATTCCCATATGAAAGACTAGCAAAAAGACCCGTTCTTCTCTCGGGTTACAAAAAACAAATGTCCTAATGTGGATGATAAGGAATTTGCAATTGCGAGATCACTTGGAACTTTCCCGGTTGGTATAAAAAAAACAAAAAACAAAAAATGAATGAGGGCCGAACACATCCTCGGTTCACGTTAAATCACGGGTATTTAGAGATTGGTTCATTGGTTCAATAGTACCAGAAAAACCGAGATTTGCTCGGTAAAATAAAACGAAGTTAAATTAAAAACACTGTAAACAATCACCTGGTTATTTCACCCTCTTTTCGGGAAGTGGACAGCTCCGCAGAGAATACAACCGACGTTGAAAGTAAAAAGTTTTAAAAATTATTATTAAGTAAAATTATTTTTTTTATTGCATGTAAAAAAACCCGCACAGAATACGAATTTATCAGGAATAAAATAAGACGAATATAAAAATAAGAACACTGTAGACAATAACCTGGTACCTAAAATACCTGGTACCTGGTATCTATTTCTCAGGTCAAATGAGATCTAGCTAAATCGCTTTATCCCACCCGAAAACGGTAGATTCTCCCCATTTCATCGAAATTCTTGGGCCCGTTTTCAAGATAAAATTTACAAGAATTGTTCGCTTTGTAGAAACTGATTTGATCCTTAATTAATACAAAGTTCCTTAATAGCAAAACAGCATTGAAAGACTAATAAAGCTACCTCTCATTGCGCTGAAGAATTTTTCTTCTTTTGTTTTCTTTCCATAATCTCAGAAATTTTTAATTTTTAGATTCAAGTGGATGTCACACAATCTAATCACAAAAAAATGCGTGATTATCCCCATTAAAAAACAGAAGA
>JAFIDM010119887.1:0-10018 GCA_023159025.1 Thereuonema tuberculata | reverse complement strand
ATCACTTCATTACAATCCATTATAATGCAAAAACAATCATTCCATTATGCTAAAAATGTTTGATAATTTCCAAAAATATAATTTTTCTTTCTCTGTCATAGACTTATAATTGACAAAATGTTTTCTTTTTCATAGTCTTATAATTTACCAAATGTTTTCCTCTCTTTTTCATACTTATTTTTCTTTTCTTTTACATAATAATGAATTGCAATGAAGTATACGAGAATCATGAGATACACAATACACCTAAAATGTCTTCTTTAATCACAATAACGATATTTCGTTTTCTTTGACAGAAACTTCTTCAGGTTGAATAACTGAGGACTTGAAATCTCGTGTTAATAACGAATTCAGTCGAGGAAGAAGAAAGAGATTCTTATCCTCAGTTATTCAACCTGAAGAAGTTTTCTGTTAAAGAAATATCTTTGTTGTGAAAAAAGGAGACATTTTAGGAGTATTTTGTATAACATGATGGAACTAAGTATATTGATTTAGGAAGTATATGAGAAATTAGTTAATTTGTATTATAAAGGATAACACGAGACATTTGTTTGTTTTAATTCAAATTTGGTATTCAGAACGATCTAATATAGAATGTCGAGGAGAAAAATTAGTTCTTTTCCTCATTTTTCACCTGACGAAGTTCCTTTTATTTTAGGAATAAAAATATTGTGATGATTAAAGAAGAGTTTTATGAAGTTCATAGAAATGGCTTTATTACAGAATATCTTAAGAAAGTTTATGAAGCATCTTTCTTGGATTGTTATGTTAATATGTAGTTAAGGCTTAGAAAAGATAAATTATTTCTCTATTCCTTAAAATTTTGTAATACGACCCGATGAAGTCTTAGAAATAAGACGAAATATAGCCAGTAGGTGGATATTGTTAAGTAGTAATAAAGAATATGTGAAGATTTATAACTTTTAGGATGTTATTTATTAACATTTAGATCTAATTTAAAGGTGATTTAATAGAAAGTGTATACATAAATGATATTCAGCCACTTAACAATGCTGTACTTAACAATAACATATTTATGTTTACGGCGTTTCTAAAAATCGAAAGGTTATTATATTATCACTCAATGAAAGAAATGTACATATACAGTGTTCCCTCCGAATAACGGACAGTCACGGGACCGGAAGTTTTGTCCGTTATTGGGAGGTGTCCGCTATTGGGGAGGACTATCTTTTTTTTTATTTTTTAGCTTATAGCATGTCATTAAATGAAAAATTACGTACAATCTTAATTAAATTTCTACAATTATCATTGCGGTATGAGAGAATATGAACAATTATTTGCTATATTCCTTTATAAATGAGTGCTAATCCATTTGTCTTACTTAATTAATGATAAAATTAATTACAGTATACAGAAAATTAATTTCTAGCCATCGATTTGATGCCTTAAACATGTCCAATTCTAAAGTTTGACCGACTTCTCTGGCTTTTTCTTGAAGGAAAACACCGCTTATAGGAATGTTCTTTGCGGAAACATTTTATCACCATTTCGTCGATTTTGCTTGTTTCAGTTTTACGAAACTTCAAATTCTTCGAATTTTCGTTTGAATTCACCATCCACATTTTTCTAATCTCATCTTTGTCCTTCAAAAGTTCACTTACCTGAGTTTTTCCAACTTTAAAACGTTCAGCAAGACAACATACACTCAGCTTTTCTTTTTCAGCAACTTCAAGAACATCAATTTTTTCTTTCAGTGCCAATCTCTTCCTTTTTGATGCCATTTTAATTCGCACTAAATTTAATCAACACGTTTGTAAGATAGCTTTACGAGGGATTGATATTTACAAAGCAACTGCAGTGAAAAAAAGGGCCTCAGATTCGTGCTTTGAATCATAGGACACCGAAACAATGTATCAATGTATGGGAGGACACCGAAACAATGTATCAATGTATGGGACACCGATGTAAATACAACCACGATGCGTTTGTCGAAATGTTAATCGAAAAAAAAAATTACAGTTAACTGTCCGCTATTCAGAGTGTCCGCTATTCGGAGTGGATAACATGGAATGTCCTATTTTAAGGGACTGGGACTCCCAATAATGTCCGCTAATTAGAGGTGTCCGCTATTCAGAGTGTCCGTTAAAGGAGGTTTCACTGTAGTAGCAATCAAAGTAGGACTTATGGTGGAGTAGTGTATTCGGGAGTTAAGGTTAGAATAGTTGATGTACATAGTTGAGATTAACTGTATATTAGAATCGGTTTCATTTCTTACCTTGCCCGTTTCATAGGCTGGATCAACTGTTCCTCGATTACACTGTGTGATATTAATGATGATAATACCACTGTCAGTGGCAGCATGCAGTTCTTGTAAGACATCAGGTCGATTGCAGGGCGCATTGCCTGCTCCATATGTTTGCAGAACTACGCCTTCAACAGGAGGACGCAGAAAAGCCCGCACCTACAACATAAACAGATGTATATTTCAAAAATCGTTAGAAGATTTCTTTATAATGTATTAATGGCAAAAAGGTTTTACATTCTTTCATGATAATCGACAGTAAAAATATCAGAAATCTTGATATACTTCAGATAAATTTAGAAATAAACAACATTACTTGTTTTCATGTTTATTTACTGCAAAAAACAAGACAACCCAACCTTTCATTCTGTGTTTATTGATATATGTTGGTTTCCTTTAGATCCCTGTACCTTCCCGCTTTTAAAGATTGGAAATACGTTATGTTTTATTACTTTGTAATGACCTCCAGAATGCAGTACAGGCTAATTTTTTTTTATAATCATTCTAACATTCTCAAAAAAGATTAGTATTTTTAGAATTAACCTTGTGCTTGTGCTATTAATGTTTTGATATTTAAGGACATAATATTGCAAATTTTTATTTTAAGAAATATATAATTATATAAAAGCATTAAGGCAAAGTTTGCTGTTCGTATACTAACAGTAATGACATAAATTCAAATTACTTTATTATATTTTCAACATTAGAATCAGAAGAAGCTTTAGATCTCTTATTGGTTTTGAAAGCATCAATATACTATACTTTCAATATAAAAATCATCCATTTTAATTTATATAAAAGCAGTGCTTTATACGATTTAAGCATAAGAAAACCGAGCTTACATAGTTAAATATAATATTATACATTTAATGCTGCTGACCTTTTGTTACGAGGAGGTAAGGATTCTTACAGACAAGATGATCAAAATTTAACTTTTTTTAAATAGGCCGTAATCTTTTTCAAATAGTACAGAAAATCTTACCGTTTCACAAGTAATACTGGGAAATAGACGTAACAAACTAACATTTTTATTCAATTTTGTATGGACATTGAATTTGGCGATTTCAGTAGAACGATACACTAACTTCCAATCAACTATAAATGAAAAAAAAAAATGAATGACAGTTAATGAACACTAATAATAAACATAACTGAGGTTAAAAATCTTAAAATGTTAGAAACTTTTAAAAGAAAAGATATTAGTACTACATTAACCACAGATTTATTTATTTATTTTTTTCATTAATATTGAAAAGTTACGATGTGTTTCTTCGTTACCTTCGATTCCAATTCCTATTTTCACTAGAGGCAATAGATTGGGTGAATGAAACGCATCCAATTCGTGAGCACTTAATTTTGTGCTTCGATTTCCTCGGAAAAGTTGATGATTGAAGAACAAGGCCACCTATTCCAAAATATAAGTGTACGTAGTTTAAACAAGATAGTCTACTAAAATTGAACGTGTGAGAGATAAAAATCCCTTCAGATAATAAAAAAATCCCCAAAATTTTGGTTAAAATCTGAGATTGTTTATTTATTTCCGTTCTGTCTGTTTATTTGTAACTTGAAAATGGCAATTGGAACTCGAATTGCCGAAACGTTGTGTTGTACTTTAAATATATTTCTTACATAACCAAAGTTTGTGCGATTTTTTTTTATTATCTGAATGGAGATTAAACAGATATTCAGAATGACTAAATTAATTAAAATCTCAAATCTTTTAAGACTGAAAATTTTTTGTATCATATATAAGTAAGTAATTCTCAATTTTTTTTATTGGAATACTTCTCATCCAACGAAATAAAAACCATTTACCTTCGAACCCTTCCAAAGCTTTAAAAAAAACCAATGCTACCATAAATAAATAAAGCAAGTGTATATTTCTGGGATTGTAGGTTATTGGTGTAACTCCAAAATTAAGAGCTCTAGAAACCTCAAACCACGAGTATCACATAATATTCCTTCATACTACTGTATTTTCTTTTTAATTGCAGTTGTTGCTTTTTATGCTGTTTCCTACAATAAATATCTTGAAAAGTAAAATGATTTGTTCTAACAAACATTAGTCAGTTAATAGTTAACTTTAATAGAAACACACTCTTCCATACATTGCATTAGTATTAAAATATTTAATAAATATTTAATAAATTTTAATATATTAAAATACGAAAAGCCACGTTATGGACACAAATGTCCAAATTTTATATAAAGAAACCCAATTTAGGCTTAAGAAAAATATTGGAAAGTTGTGTTATTAGAAACTCCAAAGAAAAAAATTTTAATAGGTATAAAGGAGCTATAGTAAATTTTAATACCATTGTGCTTATTAGAGATTACTTAAAATTTGATAACCGTAAAACAGCCAATATTAAGGAATTAAATTATTAACAATATTTTGAAAAATTATAGATTACAATTTATAAGTCAGATTGTAAACAACAATTAAATTTGTTGTATCACCATGCTTTTATTTATTTATTTTTTGTAACAATAAAATTAGTTAATAGTCACTTTGAGATGTTTAAGCATATTGTATCAACAATTAATTTTATTAATAGTTCATGTTTTTAAACCAATGCTGCCAAGCTTATTCTTAATTCTGTTATACCTATATTATTGACTTGAAAAAAGGAATATGTACAGTTCCTGAAAATTTGTCTCCCTTATTAGTATTTTAATAAATATTTTAATACTAATGCAATGTATGGAAGAGTGTGTTTCTATCTAATATTTTTGATATGGAAAGAAAGAAGATTGTGGAAGAATTTAGTTAACTTTAATAGTTAATACGATACATGATTCCATATCTACGTATATTTTTACTAACAACTTTTTAATATTAAAACAATAAACTAATGAGGCGCAAAATTAAAAATATCTGAGCAATCATCGGTGAGATTTTGGGACGGCCATTTCGTCCTCGATGTGGACTTATCAGCCAGACCAACTACCCGACGAATAGCTCAGAAAGTGCAGAAGTGATAAGGAAACCATTTTCGCAGCCGGCAGTGGTATCCTTCCAAAAGAAAACACAATAAAAAAATCAAAACAAAAAATAAAGCTTCAATTTCTGGTCTGCGAAACCGTCAGGCGCAAAGTAAAGAGTGGTTTTCATTATTACTTCTGCACTGTCTGAGGTAATGGTCGGAGAGTTGGTGTGGCTGATGAGTCCATAATGAGGACAAAACGGCCGTCCCAGCTTTTCACCGATGATGGCTCAGATATGTTTTTAATTTTGTGCCTCATTAGTTTATTCTTTTATGTTCATTTGGTGGCACATTAATCCTTGTAACTTTTATTATTGTCTCCAAAGTCGATGATAATTTATTTATTTAATGGATGGTTTTACACCATTTTTTCCGTATAAGAAAAACATTCTGAAGAATGATTCTCCAACATTTCAAATTACTAGTTGACCCATGCGAACAATTCGCAACAAAAAAAACCATCTTTGAGGAATAAAATCAAATAGCTGTCGTGCATGTTAGTTAAACACATTGTCAATAGATGGCACCTACTCCATTTTTATGAAAAGGTTGACCAAATGCGAATAATTCGCATGATACCTTGATCAGTCAGCGAATGGTAATGTGGAAATTAATAAATGAACAGATTGTCAATTGATGGCGAATTCTACATTTTTTTATATAAAAAAAAAATAAAATAAATTTTTTTAACGAAAACATTAATTTTAAACAATTTGTTTATTTTTCGTAATTAGCGGTGAACGGAATCTTCAAAAATGATATCTCAATAATTGATTTTGATGAAGTATTAAGGGAAATAATAATAAAAAAAAACACCTTTGAGAAATAATATTTGAGAAATTGACAAATTTTTATGCTTTTTATTGTAATAAATCGTTAATTTTTATTAAATAAAAATCTTTGATTCTTTTTATCTGTTCTTATTAAATCAACGATGAAATATCGTTTTAAAGTGCATTTTTATTCAAAAAAGGATATATTCGAAGTTTACGACGCTATAGTATTATTTGAAATGTTTGAAATATTGTCACTTTCGAAAGACAAGTCGCTTCTGTTAAAGCATGTCTATAATTTTATAAAAAGATTTTTAAAATAAAGTTTTTCAACGAAAACATTAATTTTAAACAATTTGTTTATTTTTCGTCATGGGCGGGGAACGTAATCTTCAAAATGATCTCTCAATCATTGATTTTGATGAAGTATCAAGGGAGTTATGGCGTACCGACACAAAAACACTTTTGAGAAATAATATATAAGGATTAAATTCAGTTACGAACTTTAAAGTGAAAAGAATCAATTTCTTTTTCTTTCTTTTTTGTGTATTATGTTTTGTGGTAAATGAAGCTGAGTAATTCCATTTATCAGGCAGATAAATAATTAATAAGAAGCTTTATATTTTTTTATAAGCAAAAAAATATCAGATGCTTTATGTAGTAATAAATAAGTAGTTAACTTAGAATACAGCTACTTAAATTTATAAATTTAACTCCGTTCATCAAATTTTAAGTATTCAAATTATTCTGAAGAAAACATGAGTTAAAAAACATATTAGAACAGCAATTAAAAAGACTTTAATTAATACTATAAATACATTATAAGAAAACTTTCAAAATACAGCATTAATTTTGCTGGAATGATTAATATTTCTTTATCACCATTGACGTTTCTTAGCCCTATAGGAAATTTCTCCATAGATCTACAAGATTTACAAAAACAATTACTGACCTCTGGAATTGTGTAATTTCCAGCAAGAATAAGTGCTTCTAATAAGTTGTCTCGACCGTCACTTCGAGGTTCAAATATTGGTATCTGAAATAACACAGACAAATTAGGGTTAACCACTTTAATCAGGCAAGGATTACATTGGAATAATAAACGAAATAAAAATGTTATTTATTAATAATCAATTCACCTGAGCTCCAGTGATTATGACAGGCTTTCCCAAATTTTCTAGCATAAACGAGAGGGCAGAGGCTGTGTACGACATTGTATCTGTTCCATGTAGAATTACAAAACCATCCACTCGATTATAAAATATCTAAAAATAATTAGAAAAAAAATAACTGAATTTAGGTTTTTTTCATTTCAGAAGTACAACCACTGGACGTGAATTCTACTACCAATTATCATACCTCTTATTTGATACGAATTAGGAATACTTATGAATAACTATATATAGACGTCGCATTTTAGTGTGATTAATTAATCACTTAAGCCGATTCGTTACGCTCAACATTTTTGTAATATTTTCTTATTAAAAAACAAGACAATCATTAACGATAAGGGATAGGATTTCTCAATACTTTAATATCTATCACATATACGCAAGTATCTAGCTGTGTGTCTGTGTTTACTTAATCTTGGTTGTATCTATATTATAAATGTCCTAATATGGCAAGATAGAGCAACGCTTTTCTAGTAAACGAAATTACTTTTTTTACTCTATAATAAAATTAATAAGTGAAAAGATTTTAAGGAAAAAGATTACAAGTGTGTAATTTCAGCTTTTTTTTTTTCGTGTTTTACGAAAATTACAATTGACTTAAATTGCTGGAAAATGTTCATAAAGACACTTGTCATTCACATTTTAGCATTGCTCTACGTTATTTAGTTATCTAGTTATATCTAGTTATCTAGATATTTAGTTATCTAGTTCATTTGAAAGAATTGTACCTTAATGTCTGTGGCGATGCGTATCCAATCGTCCATTGTCATATTACTTGAATCAAGTAGGGGATTATATTCATATATACTGTAAATTATTCTTCTCTCTTCACGACAGTCTCTAAAAGAATAGAAAAGAAAAATATAAAAATTTAAAGACCTAATTAAAGAAAGATAATAATAATTAAACACTCAAGTTTATAATATAGAAAACACAGGAAATACAAGTTCTTCACTAAAGATCGCTATATTTCGCAGTAAGCTTAGTGAAAAACTTGTATTTCCTGAGTTTTCTATATTATAATTATGTGGTTTTATACATTTATTTATCGGAGTATTACTGTCAAGTTTATTTTTAAATAAATATTTATTTCTCAAGCAGTGGTTCTAAAACACAGCCAAGGTGTTAGAGTTGCTACCACAAAAGAAAGTTGCCATTTCAAAAGAAGCAATAACTTTTAATTATTTCTGGAAGCAACTATTACGGCAGTTACTGAAATTTGAATAAAACAAATCAACTAATATTAATAAATAAAGTTCAGATTTCAATCGATATTATGTAAAATGATTAAATATTACAAGGAATTACAGTAATAAACAATATTGCATTAATTTTTTTACATTTATTTCCGGACAGTTTAGTTTTCAACAATAGCTGTCGCTGCGATATCCAGGACCGTATTTACCCTTTTCGGGACCGAGGACCAACGTTGGAATTTTAAAAAATGCATAAACTGTATAAATTTAATTACTGGGATCCGGGTAAAGTATCGTTTTAATTTTTATTTATATAATCTGCCCAAGTATCTTAAGTTGATCTTGATATTCACTGTTACAATTGTTTTAAGTAAAATCCGTAAATTCTTAAAAACTTTTTTGCATACAAATTTAACTTTTATTATTTATTAACTTTACTCCCTATATCTGTGATGTCGTCATGGTGAACCTACACTCTGAAAGACAGAAAGGAATGAAAAAAAAACAACAACAACAACAAAAAACAACAACTTATAATTTGACTCACGGTAAGACCAGAGGTGCTTGTAATCGATCTGTAAATCTTTCCGCGACATACTCAGGGTCGTGAAGTGGCGGGAATTTTTTAATACTTTCCTCCAAAAGATGCGGTGTTGGACAATACACTGTAAAAGAATAAACTTAAAGAACTTATTATATATTTTCAATAAAAAAACAAGAACAAAAGAAAAAAGTGTACACTAGGATTAAAATGATAGACCACAGCATCTGCAGTTTACGCCATATCCATTTATCTTTGCGATACAAATCATGTAAACAATGATTTTTTTTTCTAATATCTCTTGTAAGTATTTTAAAACAGATCATTGAAGTTATTTAACTAACTAGAGGACGCCAGGCAAAGATTTTTAACTATATAGATATGATACATGAAATGGATTTATTCATTTAACTTGATTATAAATTCAAGATAAATTCAAAATTAATAATCCCTTACATGTTTCGGAAACCAACTTTTCATTTTCAAAGAAGAATTTTCAAATACAGGAATAAAACATGAAATTCCAATATTGACAGATTTGTTAAATGTTGAATTATTGCAATTTTAAATAATGATAACTTGTCGCATAAGAATTCTAACTTTCGTGGTTATTCATTCTTGAAGATTCCTGTATTTCAAAATTCTTCTCTGAAAATGGAAACTTGATTCCCGAAACTTGTAAGATATTGTTAATTTTGTATTTATCTTGAATTTATACTCATGTTAAATGAATAAACCCATTTCATATATCATATTAAAATTTAAACATGAGTTTCTTGCTTATTTGAAATATATAGGTATCAGAAAAGCACATAACTAAACAAAAACAAAAATTCACTGAGCTATTTTTGGTATTGGAAACTGTAAATCGGAGACAGTAATATTTCGAGTTTCATAACTCTCATCAGTCCGACTCGTCCACTATACCTAGCTCAGCGAAATGGGACAACATACAAAAAAATGACCCCCCCCCCACTTAAAAAACATCAAAAATGAATTAAGAATAAAAAGGGTGAGTAATTAATCACGGCTAGGCTTCAGCTTAGCTTATGAAGGGTTAGTTTATTAAAAGGTTAATATCAGAAA